>PVHP010036504.1:0-17879 GCA_004024765.1 Zapus hudsonius | reverse complement strand
TCGCCTTGGCACCCATCCATAGTCCTGGAATTCACTGGGTCTCCATTGCAACCCACAGTTCATCCTCATGGCCCCATCGGGCTCCATGCAGGCAACCTTGCACACCTGCTTCACACGCCGATGGCCATTTTTCAAAAACAAAACTGTGTTGCAAATCCAATGACCCTCTCTTTCTAACCAATCTCCATTCCACAGAACCGGGTGGGCTACCAACTTTTTAATCCAGGGGTGATCAAAGCATTCAGGCCCTTTACTTCAAAGAGTCTGCATTCTTCCTGTTGTTCCAGTGCAGACCAGCTGCCCCAGTCTCAGTGGTTGTAATCTCTCAAACAATTGCAGGTGAACGGGCAGCAGTTTCGACCCAAAGATCTTTCTTTCTGTGCCATCTCCATCTGCTCACACCAGAACATCTTTACATCAAGCAACCCTGCACTGGTTTTCAGGACACAGGCAGGCAGAATGCAGCAAGCCTCTCACGCAAACTGCTTCTGGCACAGTCCTGACCAAGTTCTTTCTCCCCCTCGTAAACCAAACCTCCCAGTCCATAGTTCTCATTACATGCAGGTCTTTCAGCTCTGACCAGAATGATCCATTAAGCTGTACTCACAACACTGCGAGGCATCTCTTAGGCCGGGAGTTCAAATCCTTCCACATTCCTCCTGTAGATCACGTCCAGAAAACGAAAGCCACAAGACCAGGGTTCCAGCAGCAACAGATGACCCCACGTCCTGGTACCAAAACTGTTGCGGTCAGCTTTCTAGTTGCTGCGCAGAAAGAACCCAAACAAAAGTGGCTTGTAGAGGAATGGGTTTATTTGGCTTACGGACTCGAGGGGAGACTCCATCCTAGCAGGGAAAACGATGGCATGAGCAGAGGGCTGGACATCACCTCTGCCACAGCACTGGCAAACAGTGGCAGGAAGGTGTGCCAAACACTGGCAAGGGGAAGCTGGCTTATAACCCCATAAGCCTGCCCCCAACAACACAGCTTCATCGAGGTTGTAAAACCCAAACTGCCATCAGCTGACGATTGATCTATCAGAACACATTCAATTGTTTGTGGGGGACACCTGTATCAAACCATGACACTAGGCCAAAATTTTATTGGCTGAATTATCTCCCCAGCCTCATGGGAATAATTTGAGTAGCTTTGTGACACATATATTGGCACTCTTTAAAGTAACTTTTTCTTAGAGGATACTTTTTCATTTTGTAAGACACCATGAATCTTGCAGAGATCACTCTCAAATGCAGATTACAGTGGCTTGAAAAATTATCCCTTCCAAAATTCATGGTGAAATATTTTTCATATGTGTGTGTTGTATATACATATGTGCAGATGCACATGCTCTGTGCACATGTCAAGTGTACTCCTCCATCACTATTCCACACTATTGCCTTGAGACAGGATCCCTAGCTGAACATCGGGGCTCACACCATTTTTCAATTACCCTGGCTAACCAGCAAGGCCAATCCTGTCTCTACCTCCCTCAGTGCTGGAGTTACAGGCATGTGCAACTCCATCCGGCTTTTTATGTGGGTACTGAGGATCAAACACAGGTCCTAATTTGTACATCAATGCTTTTACCCACTGAGCCATATCCTCAGTCCCTCGAGCTGAAATTTCATTGTCATTATAAGGGTATTAAAAGGTAAGACTTGAAAAGAGGTGGCTAGACAATGAATCATTATAGAAGGGGAGTTTCCCATGACTCAGGGAACTGAGCGGAAGAGGGGTTGGAAAGAATTTAAGAGCCATGCTGGGAGAATATCCAGAGACATTGCCCCCTCAGCAACAATGCACAAAGGGGGGGGGGGGAAACACACTAGCTATGTCTGCTGCAGTTCATACCCCCTACCCTATGGACAGATCCAGTATGCACATGGAGGAGGGACCCCGGTAGGTAGGGAACAGAGAGGAGGGAAATGGGGACAACTTCAAAAGAATTGCTCATACAATGTATATAATTCTTCATAATAAAGACATTGATTTTTAAAAAGGCGAGTTTCTAAAAAGTATTTTGTTTATTTTATTGTTAAGCAGAGAGAGAGAGAGAGAGAGAGAGAGTTAGAAGAGAGAGGGGGGATGGGCACGCCAGGGCCTGCAGCCACTGCTAAGGAACTCCAGACATATGTTCCACTTTGTGCATCTGGCTTTAAGTGGGTACTGGGGACTCAAACCCAGATTGTTAGGCTTGCAGGCTAGCGTCTTAACCACTGAGCCATCTATTGAGCCCAAAAGGTGAGTTTTGTCTCCCTCTTCACTCTCTCTTCACTCTCTCCTCTCTCTCTCTCTCTCTCTCTCTCTCTCAACGTTATGCATGGGATGATGCAGCAAGAAGGTTCTAACCAACTGTCAGCACCTTGATATTGAATTGCCAGTCTCCAGAAATGTGAGGCAGTAAATTTTTATTTATTTATTTATTTATTTATTTATTTATTTATTTTATTGTCCATATGAATTACAATATGTAGTGGGGTAGTGGGCAAACAATGAGTTGTTATCCCCAATTTCCAGCTGCCCCCCCCTCCCCAAACCGCTGGCTAACCTCTTCCATGGGTTGTCTGGATCAGTCCTTGTGGCAGGGGACCATGGATAGCCTAGTACTCAGCTCGGGCCTCCTGGCCCAAGTGTGTTGTTACTGAAGGGTGCCATGCCTCTGGATAGTCTAACCCCCCCAAGGCTCTCACAATCTTTCCACCCCCTCTTCTGCTCAGTTCCCTGAGATGTGGTGGATGAGTATTAAGGCTGCTTTAAGTTTGTGAGTTTAGGGGTCTTTGTGTTGAAAATCATTGGTTTCTGTCTCACTGGCTTCTCTTGTGTTGAGCCAGTAAATTTATTTCAATCGATTTTGTTGCCTAGTCTGTGCTATTCTGTTATGGCCACAAAAACAGACTCAAATACAGGTTCTGATTCAGGAGTCTGGGCTGGGACCTGAGTTTCTGCACTTGGAGCATGCTCCAAAGTGATGCTGATGCTGCTGGTGTCAGTCCCCACTGAGTGGCCAAATCCTAAAACAGAGATTTGTAATTGATTGTACAACCTAGATAGAACAATTTTATGTTTAACTTGATATTTTATTTAATATGCACTAATCATATCTTCAAATGTAAATACACTTCCAGCAGTGGCAGTGGGGGAATGGAGATGAGAGAAAGCTTTTCTCCTGTATAGTGTTTAAAAAAATATTTTCCATGAGCCCCAGAAAGGTATATGCCATTACAGAAATTAAGTAAATAACTTTAAAATAAGAATTTTAAAAACCGCAAGGATTCATTTATTATATCTCATTTGTTCCCAGGGAGTGGAGCAGTCAGTAATAGAATACACCTCAACATTTTGATTCATTTTCACTTGGTATGCTCCATTGTGTGGAGACCTAATTAGTATCCTGAAAGCACTGAGTTTGATCACATGGGCCCCTCATCTTGTCCTGTGGGTATTGATAGTGAACATTGCCTCTGAGGTCTCTGGTAGTTTTTGGTGACTAATAACTGATGGAAGGCTGCATATTTCAATGCAAGCACGTATCCAAGATATAATTTGTCAACAAGATAAAGAAGCCCATTAAGGTTACAACTTTTTCCAAGTAATGGCTTTTCTAGCATTAGGCACAATCAAAGCAAAGCTATTAAGATCAGAAAGAAGGCTAACACAAACATAGCCCTAAAGTATGATGGGGAAAATGTGAACTGCACAGAAAGGGACAATTCATCCTTAAATGAACAACCAGCTTCCAAATACTATTCTGAACAATGATTACTTGATCTTGTGATTTATTCATAAGTAGACAGCATGATTAAAAAAGAATATTTATATGGGTTGGAGATATATCAGCAAATCTTTAGGCAAAAATGCAGTATAAAGAATAGTGTAAAAACATTTAAAAAAGAAAAGTGTAAAACTGTAAATATAACTGTAAGTGAACCTCACAAACTGAACACACCCAAGTAAAAGATGTAAGGCTGAGAACATTCCAGACCCTCAAAAGTACCTTATATGTTTCTTCCCAGTTACTAACCTTCAATTCCAAGGCATTCTCTACTTTGGCTTTAATAGCATAGTTATAGCTTCATTTTATCTGGCTTTGAGCACTGCACAATGGAATCACACATTATTTTCTGTGCATGCTTTTAATTAGCACCTCATGCTCTCCTTTTCTAATCAGTAAATTGCATATCTTTGTCTCTGTGTTTAGAAATTGGTTGTCATGAAAACCCACCTGATTAAGTCATTGATCAAACTATATCCCTAAGCCACTGTGGTTTCTTTTTCCATAATAGTAGTGTGAAATTATCGCCCCCAACCCCCAAATTACAATACCTTTCTATAAAAAGACATATCCCAAGGCACCATTTTTATCTTCATTCTCTTTCCAAGTCATTATTTTAAATTACCAAGTGACCCAGAGGCGCTGCAGATTCCAGGTCTGGAGTTCCCTCACGAGTCAGGAAAAAGAGTGG
Organism: Zapus hudsonius; assembly: GCA_004024765.1. Taxonomy (NCBI): domain Eukaryota; kingdom Metazoa; phylum Chordata; class Mammalia; order Rodentia; family Dipodidae; genus Zapus; species Zapus hudsonius. The sequence continues at coordinate 13,416 of PVHP010036504.1, read as the reverse complement.
AGCAGATAAATCTTCAGCCTGTCAGCAAACTCTGAAGCAACAATATCCATGTTAGCTCTGTTATGAAGAAATGCCATTCTTTTGTACTCTGGGGAGGACAGAAGATGCTGCTCCTAAAATTAGATTATCTTCTCTGTTGCAGAGACCAGGGGTGACTTCATTTTGGAATTAGCTGGTGACTAAAGGGGGTGCCTGAGGGATGTCTTTTGGGTGAGGATATTCGGAGCATGGAGGCTATATAAAGTGACACAAAGAAGACTTCAGAAGAAAATGCAATTGATGATATTGTTGACAGAACTGAGACTTGGAAACCTAGTTACATGGTATGGATGTCAGGAATCAGTGCTATTTATGACCATATGGAGGATCGGCTACCAAAAGTGGAATAGACTCTAGTATCACATTTTTTCCTTAGAAAAATTCCTGGATGAAGGTTACCTCACTCCATGTCAAACCTAGTAAGTCAGAGATGATAATAAAAGCTATGGGGAAGGATCTGAAGAACAAGAACCCATTATATCATAGCATTCTTAATACAGAATAAAATTGTTATGCCTTGAAAGTACAAGAACTTAATACTAAATGCTTGCCCAAAATAAAGTACTTCATGACTTTCATATTATATGCCCATAGCATACATAATAAGTAACATACCATCTTTTAGGTCATCATAAATGAATAATGTTATCATAATAAAGAAATCTGAGGGCTGGAGAAATGGTTTCTTGCTTTAAAGGCACTCACTTGCAAAGTCTGCCCAGCCCAGGTTCAGTTCCAAAATACCCACATACACAAAGTAGCACATACAGCTGGCATTAATGTATAGTGGCAAGAATCTCTTGCCTTCCCATTCATGTTCTCTCTCTCTCTCTCTCTATCTATCTCTATCTATCTATCTATCTATCTATCTATCTATCTATCTATCTATCTATCTATCTATCTCTCTCTCTCTCTCTCTCTCTCTCCAAATAAAAAAAAGTAAAAAGAAATCCAGCCAGGCTTTTTGGCACACACCTTTAATCCCAGCACTAGGAGGCAGATGTAGGAGGATTGCTGTGAGTTTGAGGCCACCCTGAGACTACAAATTGAATTCCAGGTCAGTCTGGGCTAGAGAGAGACCCTACTTTGAAAAAACCTAAATAATAATAATAATAATAATAATAATAATAATAATAAAAGAAAAATGAAAATAAATCTATGGCAACTTCAAAGCTCTCACAGGGCACCTGCTTTGTACTTGCCTTGCCTCAATTGAGGGGTACTTCTTGGCCTTGTGGCTATCACCTATTAGTTTGTTAGAAATGTAGACTCCAATCAGGGTCTATGTTGGGATGAGAATTTTAGGTTTATAAACACATATAAATCTAAAGAGGTTTGAGCATCAATTGCCCTCTAGCTCAGGCATTCTTAATGTTGACTGCATACTAGAACATCCTGGAAAATTTTGGAAAACTCACCATTTCCAGGAACTAATCACCAAAAGATTTTCTATCCAAGTACTGAGGAACAGAAGACAAGAAGATTGCTGGATCTCACTAGTCAGCCAGTCTAGCTTAATTGGTGGCATGCAAGCCAAAGAGAGAGCTTATCTCAAAAAAAAATGGTAGGGACTAGGGAGATGGTTTAGTGGGTAAAATGTTTATCATGCAAGAATGAGAACCTGAATTTGAATCTCCAGAAGCCATGCAAAAATGCTGTGCATGGAATTGTACATCTATAATCCCTGCACTGGAAAGGCAGAAAGAGAATCCCTGGGTTCACTGAGTTAGTTTAGCCAAGAGACCATGACTCAAAGAATACGGTGGAGAAAAATGTGGAAGATGATAATGTTGATTTCTGGCATCTACATGCATGCACACTTACATGAGTATCTGCACACATATACCAACATGTATTCATGCAGGCACACCACACATACATATATGTATAACAAGAAATATGTACATATACTTATAACAACAGATGCACAGTGCCTGATAGGAAGAACATCTGAGGTTATCATCCAATGTACACACACACATACACACACACACACACACACACAGAGAGAGAAGAAAATCTTTACAAATTTTCAGTTAGATTTAAATATTAATTCTATATTAAGGTCTTTCATTTATGAGTTGATTTTCACATAGACATCTAGCTACCTCTCAAAGTCTCTTAAACCTAGAACAAACAAAAAACACCATCCAGTCCAGTTCTCATTTCTTCAGATTTGGAAATTGAGACCCAATATAGTGCAGTGGAGCTTACTTGTGACCATGTTTTGCCTGCAAACAAGACCCTCAAAGAAATTCCCTGTCCTTTGAGGAATATCAGTCCCCCTCTTCATGAGGGCAGGTTGCCTTGAGAGAGCACTGACCATCCTACCCCAAGCCTATACCATGGATATCTGTCCTCAGTGCTTCTGTAGTCCAAAGATAAACACTATAACCAGAATACATTCAGGAAAAAATATTTAATGCAAATACCATGCTGTAAAGCACTGGAGATATTCTAACAAGCCAGCAGGACTCCCAATAGACTCAGAATTTAGACTCCTCAATGAGGAAACAACCAGACCAGAACATAAAGGTTCCCTGGAGATTTACATAATCTCATGTTATCAAGGGTAACCCTGAGTACCCAAACAAGCCCTGGCAATAAGCATATAGCACAGCAATCTTCATTGGACTTGTATGTAATGACCTAGACAGGCAAGTTCTAGGCAAATGTATTCATCATTTAGTTCCTGTTGTAGTCACCTTTCTAGTTGCTGTGCAGAAAGAACCCAAGCAAAAGCGGTTTATGGAGGAATGGGGTTATTTGGCTTATAGACTCGAGGGGAGACTCCATCCTGGCAGGGAAAACGATAGCATGAGCAGAGGGGTGGACATCACCTCTGCCACAGCACTGCAAACAGCGGCAGGAAGGTGTGCCAAATACTGGCAAGGGGAAGCTGGCTTATAATCCCCATAAACCCACCCCCAACAACACAGCTTCATCAAGGTTGTAAAACCCAAACTGACATCAGCTGAGGATCGATCTATCAGAACATTCATTTGTTTGTGGGGGACACCTGGATCAAACCATGACAGTCCACCCCTGGCCTCCACAAACTAATAATCATACAAGATATAAACACAATATATTCAGCTCAACTCTTAAATCCCCGCAGCTTTCAATTGAGCCATAATACCAAAAATAAACACATAATAGCACAGAACATTCACAATGCAAAACATGAGGCACAGCAAAAACAGATTGACCAATACAAGATTTTAAACAAACAGGGCACCATCAATCTCTAACTCCAAGTTCAATGATTCTAACCAATAAGTCTCTTAGAGATTCAAATCCACCCCTCCAGCTCGGCTACTGACAGTCCGGGAAAACGTCATCCAGTGCTGGCAGCTCACCTTGGCACCCATCCATAGTCCTGGAATTCTTTGGGTCTCCATTGCAACCCACAGTTCATCCTCATGGCTCCATCGGGCTCCATGCAGGCAACCTAGCACACCTGCTTCACACACCGATTCCCATTTTTCAAAAACAAAACTGTGTTGCAAATCCAATGACCCTCTCTTCTTCCATTTGCCATACTCCACAGAACCAGGTGGGCTACCAACTTGTTAATCCAGGGGGGATCAAAGCATTCAGGCCCATTACTTCAAAGAGTCCACATTCTTCCTGTTGTTCTAATGCAGACCAGCTGGCCCAATCTCAATGGTTGTCATCTCTCAAACAATTGCAGGTGAACGGGCAGCAGTTTCGACCCAAAGATCTTTCTTTCTGTGCCATGTCCATCTGCTCACACCAGTCCATCTTTATGTAAAACAACCCTGCACAGGTTCCCAGAACACAGGCAGGCAGAACGCAGCAAGCTCTCACACAAACTGCCTCTGGCACAGTCCTGAGCAAGTTCTTTTTCACCCTCATAAGCCAAACCTCACAGTCCATAGTTCTCACTACATTCAGGTCTTGTAACTCTGACCAGAATGGTCCATGAAGCTGTACTCACAACACTGCGAGGCATCTCTTAGGCTGAGATTTCAAGTCCTTCCACATTCCTCCTGTAGATCACTTCCTAAAGACCAAAGCCACAAGATCAGTGGTTCTAGCAGCAACAGATGACCCCACGTCCTGGTACCAAATCTGTTGCGGTCAGCTTTCTAGTTGCTGCCCAGAAAGAACCCAAACAAAAGCAGCTTGTGGAGGAATGGGTTTATTTGGCTTATGGACTCGAGGGAAGACTCCATCCTGGCAGGGAAAACGATAGCATGAGCAGAGGGCTGGACATCACCTCTGCCACAGCACTGCAAACAGCAGCAGGAAGGTGTGCCAAATACTGGCAAGGGGAAGCTGGCTTAGTTCCTAATACCTAATCTAGCATTTGCTATATAACAAGCCACTCCAAAATGTAGTGACCAAAATTAATAAGACTTTGTTTTGGGTCAGATGAGAGGTTCTTCTGGCCTTGGGTGCTTACTGTGGTCTCAGTTTCCAGGGTGACTGGTCTAAGAGGCTGCAGTTTGATGATTTGTCTCTTCCCCATGGGGTATAGTAATCTAGCCTGGCTTTCTTAACACGATGGACTCAGAGTGGAAAAGAATAATAAAAGAGGGTGAATTCCAAAGGGCAAGGGCTATTCAAGATTCTGCTTGTGTCATGTTTGCTAGAGTCTCACGACTAAGTTCAGAATGGATATCCAGGAAAGAATACCCCACTTCTTCATGGGAGGAACAGCAAAGTTACTTTGCAAATGACACATATACAGAGATGGTAAGAATCTGTAGGTTCTTTTGCAATCCAACACACTGTTTGTGATATAAGTACCCTCTAGGGGTACTTTATGCAAATTACTTTGGGCATAAGCCTCTTTCCCCACCCCATACACAAGATATTGCATTTCGAACCTTTGAGGAAGTGGGGAGATGAGTAAGAGATCTACTTCCACAGCAAGTCAGATAACCTGTGAAACAATAATGGAGACAGACACCAAGAATACCCAACACAGTCCAAAACAGAAATCCAGAGGCTCTTAAGACCTCAAGAGTAAAACAGACTTAAAACTCACCCAGCATGACTCAGGAATCTGAATGGAAGAGGGGGCAGAAAGAATGTAAAATCCAGGTGGGGAAGAACACCCAGAGCCAGAGCCATCACCACCCTCAGCAACAACACACAAAGAAGGAGAAAGAAACTGACTATCTCTCATATAAACCATAACCCTTTATCCCATGATCTGGTCCACCAAGTCCACTTAGGTGGGTCCCCATTGGGTTAGGAACAGGGAGGAGAGAAATGGGGTACCATCATAAGACTTACTCATACAATGTATCTAATTGACAAATATGGAAAAAAGATATTGTATTTTGCATCCTCATTCCACATCATCTCTTGCCTTACCTTACTGATACCCACAGAGACATCCCATTATTTTGACATGAAATTCCAACAAATGTAGTTAGCTTTCCAGATCACTTCAATTCACTTATACACATAATAGTTGTATTTATTCTTTGAGTCATTCATGAATACAGCAAGAAAAAAATCACTTATATTTCAGTTTTCTAATAAATGTGCTTTGTAGCAGTTTTACTTGGAGATACTCCTTGTAAGAAGTGGTTTTCTACCCAACAACAATGCTACAAGTTAGAGTTATCAAACTCCCATGCTGGAAGACAGTAGCAAACTACATTTGAAATATAAGGAGTTAATGTATTTGCTAGATGCAACTATTCCATGATTCATATGTACTTCAAGACATTAAGCTGTACTTGATTAAAATGTACATTGTACAAACCAATTAAGAAAATCAATAAATTTAGGGAGAAGAGGAGAAATGTAATGCTTTACTCATTATATGCAACGTAAATGTCAGAAGACTCTAGAGCCTATGGAGAAAAATGAATTTTCAACTAGTAAGAAGGGTCCAAAAACTAGTCTTGTCTGTACCCACTCTTAAGTACTTACATTGTACAATTGACCTTCCATATCCATGGGTTCACTCTATGGATTTGAACCATACAAGGGTCAAAAACATTCAAAGAACAAACCATGGTTGCCTATAGTAAATATACATAGACATTTTTCTTCCAGTATTTTCTAAAGAATGTAAGATAACAACTTACATAAGTTATATTGTGTCAGAGATTATAAATAATGTGAAGACTTAGGATGAAAATATATAGGAGAATATGATGAGGTTATATACAAATACCATGCTGTGTTGTGTAAAGGACGAGAGCTTGCACAGATTTCAATATACACAAGGGGTCTTGGAACTTCACAAATACTGAGGAATGACTATATATTTCACATATCATTGTGGGGATATTTAAAGGTCACAATTGCATTTACACTTGAGTTTTCTAAAATAAGAAGACAATAGCAAGCAAAGTTACTATATATTTTCCTGTGGGTAGTCTGTTTTCTCTCTGGCCCAGTTTTCAAGTATTGAGAAAACATGCACTTATATGTATTTTGGGATATTGGAGTGAGGATATGCACTTGTTTTTAAATGTTACAAGTTTCTAAGAATAAATTAGGTTTTCATTGATGCTGGTGGTATGCAATATAGTTAAATTTGAAAATCTCTAACCTTGATTTTTCCTTCCTGCTTCACAGTTACAGAATTTTGTGAAATGGACTCAGTCAAATGTAGCCTTCCTATTTTAAAGTCGTAAAGAAGATAGATAAAAATACCAGAAATATTTTCAAGTGCAAATCTGTTCTTATGAATTCCCCCTTCTATCAAAAGCTTCCATGACATGAGTTAACTTCCCTGTACCCCATCTATAGGGGTGTCCCAAATCTTTGCATAACTGCATAGGAGATTTTTTTTGTTGTGATGAAAACTTACATGAAATACTCATGTGTTTCTAAATATATCCTATTTCTGGTAATAAATATGTCATCTAATACAGGGTTGCCAATTTTTTTTTCCATAAAGGGCCAGATGCTAACATTTTCAGCTTTGAAGGCCCCGTATGCTCTGACTCTTACTGAGCTTGGCTGTGGTTGCATGGAAGCAACCCAAAGCACTCTGTAATTCATGAGTGTGGCTGTGTTCAAAAACAACCTTAAATTTCATGTCCCTTCCACATGTCATGAAATACAATCCTTTTAAAAATATTTTCAACAAATTACAAATGTCACAACCCTTCTTGGCCCTCAAGCAGTAAAGAAACGGACAATGGGTCATATTTTGCCCAAGAGGCATTTTGCCAAGTCCTGACCCGGTGCATTAACTAACGGGGTAGTCCTCTGACAAAGAAAGTAGGAATTCTCTACTTGATTCCAGACTCGCCAGCTCCATTTTGACATCTTAGTTTTCTCTATCAACATATATCTTTGTGAAAGCTAACCTCTTTACATTTTTAGCAACTCTGTTTTTATGTATAGCCATGGGGAAGAACTGCTTCTTTGGACTTTTGCAATTTTTAAGGGAAAATAAATGCCATTTGATAGCAAATTCTTTTTTTTTTCTTAGTAGCATCTAATTGTGTTGCTTTAGGTTTTTATCCTTCACAAAGCTTCAGATGTCTTTGTGTGGGTGAATTTGCTATATGAGTAATGAACCACTAAATTCTAGAACAAAGCTCATTCTGATAATGGCACCCTGTCTTTTCATGTCAGAATTAGCAAACACTATCCTTCAAGACCTTCCACTAGGCAGTGTGGCCCAAGCCCTATGCTGTCTTTGATTAGAGTATATCATGAAGAACTGTGTTTAATCTGATCTTTCCTGATTTTCTAAATTAGATCTCAAGAAGTAAAGAAAATCAATGTCAGCTTTTTGATAGCGGCAGCAACTCAGACTTTGTTCAGCATTTTTAAAATAACTTGTGTTGCTCCATATGCTGATGACACTTAAAGACTTTTGCAATGTTTGCATTTATCTCATTGGCTTGCATTCTTCTAATAGAGGGAATCCTAGATACCTCTGTGTTCAGATAAAAATCATTCCATAGCTCATCTCAAAACAGACATAGTAGGCAGGTATAATGAATCTTTGAATGCAGTTTTGCAATCCAGTGTTTTTACATTTATATATTTTTAACATTTGTCAATTTTCTACAAGTATATAATGTCTTTGATCATATTCACCTCATTACCCTCTTTTTTTAAAAAATATTTTATTTATTCATTTTCAAGCAGATATGAGAGAGAGAGAGAGAGAGAGAGAGAGAGAGAGAGAGAGAGAGAGAGCGCACCAGGTCCACCACCTTGTGGGCCTGGCCCATGTGGGTCCTGGGGAATTGAACCCGGGCCTTAGGCACTGGAAGCAAGTGCCTTAACCGCTGAGCCATCTCTCCAGCCCTCATTACCCTCTTTTATCCCTCTTACTACCCCTAAACCTCTTGTTCCTAACTAATCCCCTTTCTGCTTCATGTCTTTCCTGGCCCAGTGAGTTAACTTAAGGTTGCTTGTAGGAGCAGGGGGGGGGAGTTAGATGCTGGAGTCTGGGCAACATATCAGCTACAGCACTGAAGAACATGATCCCCCTCCTCTAGAAACCACTAACTGCCAATAGCACCTCTGGGAAGAGGGGGGCCTCACCCTTCCATGATGCCATACTCATATTGACAGGCTTAATCTCATGCTGGAAATCAATGCTGCTGTGAGCTCATGATACTAACACCATGTCATGTTAAAAATACAGCATTCTACAGCACTCCTCTCCATCCTCTCTCCAGCTCTTGTTCCATTCTTTCTGCCACCTCTTCCACAATGTGCCCTGAGCCTTGGAGGAGTGCTCTAGATGGCTCCTTTATGGCTAGCACACAAGTCATGCAATCCAATATATTATGATATTTTTGATGTCAACATTATGCTGAATTTATTTAGTAATGGATTTTGCTTTTTAAGTGGTTATTTGAATACTAAATCCATATTCTTCCTCCAGACTTAAAGTGTTGCAACAAAACTATTTTCAGTGCTAAAAGCTCCATTTGAGGTTCGTTTGAGGCCTTTTGCTAAGGTAAATTATTTTAAGTCTTATGTTTTATATTAATTCTTACCACCTTCAAAAAACAAGACTATGTAACTCGTAGACTTCAGGCAGAAGCCCCCACTGCTCTCTGGAGAAGAAGAGTGGGCTTTCACATCAAAAGTCTCTCAAATATCTTTGCATACACCCTTTAATCCAAGCTGCTCTTGATCTTGGAGGGATAATCTGTTTTATTTTACAAATGGCAGAGAAAATGGAAGGAGAACCAAGATCCATTGATAAGACAAGAAGATAGCTGACTGCTCACCAGGAGATGTGCCACCTTTATCACAACTGCCAGGGCCCAGGAGAAACTTTAGAGGAAGCAGCAACATGAATGCCAGTCTTACTACTAGCCTGACAACCAGCTCCAGGACAATAGTGACAGACACAGTGATCAATCAAAACCCAACAAAGCAAAAATCCAGAGGCTACAGAGAACCCAACACTAAATCAGACTGCCAATAGGCCTGGCATGGCTCAGGGGACTGCAAAAGAAAGGGTAGAAAGATGTTAAGACCCAAAGAGTGGGTAGGAATACCCTGAGGCACAGTTCCTCCCTATCCCAGAGGGAATAACTGACACCTTAATGACTCCATAGTGAATGCCTTAACCATACTGAGGAGGCTCCCACCACACCAGTAATGGAAGCAGGGGTGAGGGCATAAAAGATAAATTTAGATAGATAGATACATAGATGATAGATAGATAGATAGATAGATAGATAGATAGATAGATAGATAGATAGATAACAAGACCATGAATGTGAACTTTTCCTTATTTTGGTTAGCCACAAATTGAGCTCAGTTCAATGAGTGCTGAGGATTTTTTAAACACTAAAGTTCATAACAGGTATAGTGAAAGATACAAAGGTGAGTGAGGCATGCCTAGTCTCAAAGCATTTATACTTGATATGAGAAAGAAGAGACCCTGAACTGAAAACTACTAAATAAAATAGAATATACAGACTGAGTTTTATTTGGAGGCTGTTAATAATGGAGAGAATAATTTCCAAGGACTTTATGGTGTCAACTTCAACCTTCTTTTGATATCCATATTAAAATATTGCCCTAGCCTGAAGGGTAGCTCAGTAGGAGATTGGTCCCATGAGTGAAGTCTGGGTTCCACTCACACACACACACACACACACACACACACACACACACACACACACACAGAGAGAGAGAGAGAGAGAGAGAGAGAGAGAGAGAGAATACTACTCATTAGTATTCACTACTTTGATTTAATTAAATAAGGGAGCTTCTTTTGGCTTTAGGCTCAAATTATGAAACTCAACTATGAAGATTAAATATTTCTATTCCTATACTTATCAAAATTACCTGGTAGTCTTCCAGATATTAAAAACACAGGGCCAAAGGGCACTATTAGAGGTGTGAAAATTTTCCATTTTGACTTATTGCATCTAAAAATTTGTGGGGGTAGTGGAGGATATTTTTAACCTCAGTACTCAGGAGGATGAGGCAGGAGGATCCTGAGTTTAGGCCAGGCTGGGCTCTATGATGAAGATCATGGCTTAAAAATCCAAAGGTAAGCAAACAGAAAATGTTTCATAATGTAACAGGCTAGGTGGATCATTCCTCTGGTACATAGAGAAATCAGACACAGCCCAATTGTGAAGTAAAGAGAAGGTGAAGACGCACAGCAGGGTCCTCCATGGGCTGAGCAGCCACATCTAGAAGCACAGGTGGCTTCTCCATAAGTAGAAAAGCCACATGTAAAGATGTAGATCTTATTTTATGGTGAACAGCTGAACTATTATTGCTTCTTCCTGGGAAGGGAAGAGATTTTTGACACACATGTTCCACTTTGTACACAGATCAAAATGTGTTCATTTGTACATTTTAGGTCTTCCTGGACCGAGATCTTATTTGCTAATATTTCACAGCAAAGGTATAATGAGGATCAAAGATAAATTCTTCACCATCTTGGTGGTAAGTGATCTTAAAAATCTGCCCATGACTTCCGGTTTGACGTTACTTGTTTGTGTGTGGGTTCTTCAGTTGGAAACTGCTAGATTTATGACTTAATAATTCCTAAAACCAAACAACAATCAATCAATACATTGAACTGAAGAGCTTGCATGACTTAATTTTTAAAGCTTTTTTTTGATGAATCTTATTTTCTTTTTAAACATGTTTATACTTTATCACTTGCCTTGACCATATAATATTTTATCCACCATCCCACTTCCACTGAATGTCTTCGTTTTTCTACAAATTACTCTTTCTATTGTGATGGCATTTCTTTTCCCTCCTCCATCAGCCATGTCCACATGTTGATGAGTCTAATATTGTGCAGGTATTACTGCCAATTTTAATCATTTATAAAATGTATTTTTAATCATAATCCCCTCCAGTTACCTTCGCTTTTCACCATAACTCACTTCCACAACATTCCATGTTCTTTCCAACCATTCTATTTTCATGTCTTATTTTTTGCCTTCCTCCATTAACCATGTTGAAATATTGATTGGCCCAATTTCTGAAGGTCTTGTACATGTAATAACAGTCACTTTGAGGTCATATACACCACAATGCAATAACCACTTCATGTCCATAAGACAGTATTTCAAAGTCCTCCTCCCCATCCTCTGGCTCTTACATTCTTTCTTTTTTTTTAATTGTCCATAATGAGTTACATTGTTTAGTGGACCAACAATGAGTTGTTATCCCCAATTCCTCATTGCCCACCCTCCCCATCCCCAGTCAGCTGGATATCCTCCTCTGTGGGCCAACTGTATCAGTCTTTGTGGTAGGGGACCACAGATACCCAGTCTTCAGCGGGGTTCTCCTGACCCAATTATGTTGTTATGGAGGGGTGCCATGCCTCTGATATTCTCACCCGCCACGGCTTTCACAATCTTCCCCCCCCCCTTCCACTCAGTTCCCTGAGTCATGGTGGGTGTGTATTAAGGATGCTTTAATGTTGTGAACTTAGGGATTTTTGTGTCAAAAATCATTGGTTTGTGTCTCAATGGCTTATCCTATGTTGATTGAATGGCTGTGGCTGTGGGTCCCTTGTTCATCCTGTCATTCTCTGCAGGGTTCCATATGGATCCTCCACGATATGACTGTGGTGGCTCATCTCTTGCCAGGATCTCAGTTTCCGCTTGCGGTCAGTTGGTAGGGTTATATAGGCCACAGCTCTCTAGCTGCATCCTGAAAAATACAAACACCATCTCCATCGGAGAGTGAGATCAATATCAGTTAACAAATATACACCATTCTGGATTACCTAGATGGTATATTTTAGTAGCCTCCCCGTCAGTCACTCAAATAGTGCATCTTTTCCTGGGAGCAAAAGAGTATGGAATCCAGTGCATATCGCCCTGAATCCCCAGTACCAATCAAGGGTTCCCCCTCATTGAGTGGAATATTTGGCCGATTTTAATAGCTGTTGATTGTCTCCCCCAGGCCTAGGCTCCTCCATTGCACAAGCGCTCATTTCTTGGTTTGCTGCTCTCTCCCAGTAGGAGGTGTGGTCAGCCTACTCATGGCCGCAGAGTGTTTCATGCCAGTGTTCTCTTTACTCCAGCTGTCGTTGATCTGCTTCCCCTGGCAGCTTCTGTAGTGCCTTCGAGCATTGCACTAACTGCCATCTGGGGGCTGGTTACAATTCCAGACCTCGAAATGTCTCTCGATGATGATCAGTGGCATTCTATGGTTTCTTCAGCAACAGGGTTTTGCCTCAGGCCTGGGGAGGGAATTCAAGAGCTTTGACAGAATTCTGTCTTGCTTTTGGAACCTCATGGGACACTTTGGTCAACAGCTCAGTGAGGGAAGGAACCAGTGGCCGGGACCTGGGGCTGTCAGACTGCTCATTTATTCACAGACTTAGACATTCTCCCCTACTACTCATGGCCCCTCTTCCCAGTTGACGCCCACTATTACTCTGTAGGTTACAGTATGCTCATGAAGATTTTATGTTTTTGAACCTAATTTGGTTTAGCCTCATGCTTAAGCCATTCCCCTCCCCCCTTCCCTTGCACCTCATTCATAACCTCTCATTTCTTTCTACTAGTCTGCGTAGAGAAAATGGTTATCCTGGTTAAGGACCACATATGAGGGAAAGTATGCAGCGCTCAATTCTCTGTTCTTTTGAGTGTTCACTTAGTAAGATCTGCTCGAAGTCAGACCATTTTTCCCTAAATTTTGAGGTGTCATTTTTCCTTTCAGCTGAGTATAATTCCATCGTGTAAATATACCACAGTTTTGTTATCCAATCCTCCATGGATGGGCATTTGGGTTGATTCCAATTCTTGGCTATTATGAATTGAGCTGCTATAAATATAGTTGTACAAAATTTTCTGCATCGAGATGCGGCATCTTGCGGGTAGATGCCTAGTAGAGGGATAGCTGGGTCCATTGGTAGTTCTATGTCCATTCTGTCTAGGAGTCTCCACACTGCTTTCCATAATGGTT
>PVHP010036503.1:0-19197 GCA_004024765.1 Zapus hudsonius | reverse complement strand
CTGGCTAGGTAAGAGGACCCAAGCCTATCTTGACACAACAACTCATTTTATTCCCCATTTCAGTATGGCATACCACACATAGCCACAGAAATGTGGGTGCCATCTCCCCCTATTTAAACAATCCCCTCATCTTGGTTTTGTGACAGAGTCTTGTGTATCCCAGGTGACCTCCAACTCCTGCCACCCAAATCATTTTTTTAAAATACCTTATTTATTTGAGAGTGAGAGCACTCCAGACCCATGCACCACCTTGTGCATCTGGCTTTACCTGGGCACTGGGGACTCAAACTCAGGTCCTTCTGCTTTGCACCTCTGGGCCATCTCTCCATCCCAGTGTGGCTGAGTTCAGACACCTCCCACGTCTGTCCACAGGCCCCACCCCAGGCCTCTCCCACCAGGCAGTTCCTCCAGCGAGCATGCGCAGTAGCGCCCGCGCGTGCGCATGCGCAGGCGGCCCGCCCCGCCCCCCCGCTGGGGACAACCGTCGTGGGGCTCCCGGGAGGGCCTCGAGGTGGGACGGGTCTCCATGTCCCCTCCTCCCGCCGTGAGGACGACGCCCATGAAGCCCGTGGTCGTCTTCGTCGCGCTGTGGCTATGGCTGTCGTCCCTCCTGGCTTATCCGAGTAGGTGACAGGTGACCCAGGGGATCCCCCTCCCCAAGGACTTCCGGGTCACCGCTAAAATTCCGAGGCTTCCACCTCCCTGCTGTGCTGTCCCCCATGCAGGCCCTGGCGCTGGGCGGGTCCATGACATCTTGCGCATGCGCGCTGCCATCTTGAGCAGCACTTCCGGTTCCAGGCTGGGGTGGGGGTGGGGGTGGGGGTGTGACCTCTCACTGTCCAGGTGACAGCTTTATGTATGGCCGGTCTGAGGGTTTTTCTGGGTCCATGTGAAATAGGTCCATTCGGGACATGGGATGAGTGTGAAGTTTAAATAGCCACACATAAAGTTTTATTGAGACACAACCAGGGTCATTCCTTTATAGACGGGCCATGGCTGCCTTTCTGCTTTAGAACAGCTTTGCTGCACAACCATGACCCTTGACAGTCAAAGGCTGGCTGTGACCCTTACAGGAAACATTGGAAGACATGTGTTCTGAGCTTTGGGGAGAAATGTCTCTCTTGTCTTCTGGAAGGAAGGAATTCAGCTGAGTCACAGTTGGAGCAGAAGTTTCATTTTATTTTTCATCCCCCTTTTTAATTGAGAACCTTTTTTTTTTGGGTTTTTCGAGGTAGGGTCTCGCTCTAGCCCAGGCTGACCTGGAATTCACTATGTAGTCTCAGGGTGGCCTTGAACTCACAGTGATCCTCCTACCTCTGCCTCCCGAGTGCTGGGATTAAAGGCGTGCGCCACCACGCCCGGCTTTAATTGAGAACCTTAATCTATGAACATACAGTAATCTGATTGTGTTCCTGACTTCTGATCCCTTTTAGTCCCCTCTCCCCTGACCCATGCCCCCCGAGGACCCTCTCCATGCTCAGAACAACAGGTCTTGTTGGGGTGTTGGTAATCACTGTGGGGTCATGAAATGCTTTGGTCAGTTCATATCTGGAGGACAGGGCCCCGCAGTAGGCCTTCCCACGCTGTGGCTCTTACAGTCTCTCTGCCCCTCTTCTGCAGTGTTCCTGAGCCTTGGAAGCGTGGTAGGAATATTTAGTGTTGGGCTCTTGATGTCCTGTCATTTTCTCCTTGGTGAGTTCTGAGTCTCCTGAGTGTCTACCCCATCTCCACCTAGGGCTTCCCTGGCTCACTCAGCTTCTTTCCACCACTTCGTCTGTAAAGTGCAATGTTTCCTGCTCCCTGGCGGGTGTGACTCAGATGAGTCACCTAGTGTGAAGCCCTGGGCTATCTACCTTTTCTTGTTACCTTTTTGGTTAGTCTTGGGTCACCCCACTATTCCCTGCCATCTGTAAAAAGAAGGTTCTCTAACCAAAATGAGATCAACCATATACACAGGACTTAAACATCCACACTTGGAAGGCCGTCCATGCGTGTAACATCTCTTTAGCCAAAGGAGAGGCAAGAAAGCTTCCCTCTGAGGCAACTGACCTTTCATGCTGGAGATTTCTTTCTTTTATCTTTTTCTTTTCCTCGAGGTAGGGTCTGGCTCTAGCCCAGGCTGACCTGGAATTCACTGTGGAGTCTCAGTGTAGGAAAAGTGCCACTTTGATCAGTTTTGTTTTCTGCACCACTGTTCTCTGAGGGTCTTGAGGTTATCTTATTCAAACTCTACTGGCATATGAAGTAGACACATTTGGGTGTAATCAAATTCTGCTTGTCCTGAGTGGTGCTCCCCTACATATATACCCCATCATAGTGGTGCTGGATAAAACAGACCTATAACAAGCACAGAGATCCAAGCAGTTAAAGAAAAATGTCCCTACCAAAAACGTCTGGGTCCAGATGGATTTCCTGTTGAATTCTACCAGACAGTCACTAAAGAACTAACACACTTCTCCAGTTTGTCCATAAAATAGAGAAGGAAGGAATACTACCAAACTCATTTTACGAAGCCAGCATGAAATGGATACTAAAACCAGAACCAAAAACAGGAAACTACAGACCAATCTCCCTCGTGAGCATAGATGCAAAAATTCTCAACAAAATACTGGCAAACAGAATACAAGACCATATCAGAAAGGTCATTCACCCTGACCAGGTAGGTTTTATCCCAGAGATGCAGGGATGGTTCAACATATGCAAATCAATAAATGTAATACACTACATCAATGGACTGAAGGACAAAAATCACATGATCATCTCAATAGATGCAGAAAAGGCATTTGACAAAATCCACCAACCCTTCATGGTAAAAGTCCTAAAGAAAGTGGGAATAGAAGGAATGTATCTCAACATAATATAGGCCTTTTATGACAGACCTATAGCCAACATCATACTAAAGGGGGAAAAATATGAAGCATTTCCACTAAAATCAGGAACAAGACTAATGTGTCCACTGTCCCACTTTTCTTTACTACAGTACTGGAAGTCTTAGCTGCAGCAATAAGGCAAGAGACACAAATCAAAAGGGCACAATTAGGAAAGAGATCAAATTCATTATCTGCAGATGATATGATTCTATACATAAGGGACCCTAAAGACTCTATCAGCAAACTGTTAGAGCTGATAAACACTTGTAGCAGTTTAGCAGGATACAAAATTAAGAAATCAGTAGCCTTCTTATATACTAATAAAAAACAGGCTGAGGATGAAATCAAGGAAACACCCATTCACAATTGCCTCGAAAAAAAATATAAGGTACTTTGGGATAAACCTAACCAAGGAAGTGAAGGATCTCTACAATGAAAACTTTCAAACATTCAAGAGAAATTGCAGAAGACACTAGGAAATGGAAAGACACCCCATGTTCTTGGATTAAAAGAATCAATATCATGAAAATATCAATCTTACCAAAAGCATTAAATGCAATCCCCATCAAAATTCCAATGACATTTTTCACCAAAATAGAAAAAAAATCCTAAAATTCATCTGGAAGCACAAAAAAACCCTCAAAGAGCCAAAACAATTCTAGGCAACAAAAATGAGGCTGGTGGAACCACCATATCTGATTTTAAGATACATTATAGAGCTATAGTAACCAAAACAACATGGTACTGGCACAAAAGCGTGTTGACATGTAGATCAGTGGAACAGAATAGATGACCCTGATGCAAACTCAGGTAGTTACAGCCATCTTATTTTTAACAAAAAAGCTAAATATATTCATTGGAGAAAAGACAGCCTTTTTAACAAATGGTGCTGGGAAAACTGGACATCTATATGTAGAAGGATGAAAATAGATCCTTATGCACAAGAAGCAAGTCCAAATGGATCAAAGACTTGAATATCAGACCTGAAACTCTGAAACTGCTAGAGGAAAGAGTAGGGGAAACACTTCAACATATTGGCCTGGACAAAGACTTTGTGAACATAACGCCGTTGCTCAGGAAGTAAAACCACTAATGAACAATTGGGATCTCATGAAATTAAAAAGCTTTTGTAGTCTACGACCATACCACCCTGAACGCACCCGATCTCGTCTAAAAAGCTTTTGTACAGCAAAGGACACTGTGAGCAGAGCAAAGAGGCAACCTACCCAATGGGAGAAAATCTTTCCCAGCTATACATCTGACAGAGGATTAATATCCAGGATTTACAAAGAACAAAAAAACTAAATAATAAGAAATCAAACAACCCAATCAAAAAATGGGTTACAGAACTGAATAGAGAGTTCTCAAAAGAAGAAACACAAATGGGCTGTAAACATCTAAAAACATGTTCTACCTCCTTAGCAACCAGGAAAATGCAAATTAAAAGTACTCTGAGATTTCATCTCCTGCCAAAATGGCTACCATCAAGAAAATAAATGACAGTAAATACTGGTGAGGATGTGGAAAAATAGGAACCCTTCTACAGGGCTGGTGGGAATGTAAACTGGTACAGCCATGTGGAAAGCAGTGTCTCAGTTCTTGAGACAGCTGAAAATAGATTTACCATATGACCCAGTTACACCACTCCTTGGCATATATCCTGGTGACTCTTGTCACAACCTGACAGATGTTTACTGCAGCTAGCAAATGGAACCAGCCTAGATGTCCCTCAACAGATGAATGGATAACGAAGATGTGATACATTTATACAATGGACTTCTATTCAGCGGTAAAGAAAAATGAAATTATGAAGTTTGCAGGGAAATGGATGGCTCTGGAAAGGATCATACCAAGTGAGGTCACCTGGGCCCAGAAAGCCAAATGCTGCATGTTCTCTCTCATACGTGGATCCTAGCTGTAAATGTGAGTTGGAGTGAAAGTCAGCAGTAGAGACCAGTAAGTGAGAAAGGAGCTGGGAGGGAGGGAGGAGAGGGGAGACTTAAAGGGAAGTATTGTATATGTGTTAAGTAGATGAACAGATTACTAGAGGTGCAATGGCCTAAGTGGGGTCAGGGGAAGGATTGAGTAAAGGAGGCGTGGGAGGAGGGTTAATCAAAATTCAAGAGGTTTAGAATAAGCCATATGGAAACCTACTTCTTTTGGATAATGGTATACCCAGAAGCCATAGATTGTTACTAGAAAATTAAAAAAAAATTTTTTTTCAGTGACAGGGATGGTATACCTCCAATGAGTTGTTGGTCAGGGAAGTTCCTAAGGCCCCCAAAACATTACAGGCCATTGCCAAGGCTCTTGGTTTCCCACCAGAATGAGATGTTAAGACCCTGATGCTGAAGACCACACATGTTTGGGCTGCAGGTTACTGAGAAATTAAACTGGAGCTGAGCTGGAAACTCCCTGCCTATTAACCAGCTGACAGAAAGCAAGTAAAAACTATGGCTGCATGCAGCCCTCTGGGAGAGAGAAGTCATCAACGGTGGTGAGCAGCAGTGGACCTTGTAAGCCTTAAGACTGGCCAGCCAGGCCAAATGTGTTAACTGGGGCAATAGTGGCACGTCTGTTACAGGGGAAACTCTAACTCTCTAACTGGACTGGAGGCCTGCTCCACAGGAGGGAATACATGCCTGGTACTGAAGACCTTGTCAAAAGACTATGGCAGGGGAGGTTCATGAGCCCTACCTAAGAGAGTAATGCCTGCTGTTGTCTGGATACATATTATGCCCACCAAACTGCCTTAAAAACACTTTTTAAATCCTCATACCCATATTATAATGCTAGAGAAGCTTTGTCTAGAGAAGCTCCTCTTTTTCAGATGGCGGTGACACTGGGATAATGCAAAAGACACCATAGTGCTGAGAAGAAATGACAGTGGAGTGTTCAGCACTGGGACATCTCTGTCACACTTCCCGAGGCTCAGGGTCTATTGAGGAAGAGGAGGCGGAAAGATTGTAAGAGCCAAAGGAAGGGGAGGACTGCTTACAATGCAAACTTCCAGACAAAATGACCTTGATATTTATGACTTCACAGCGCCTGATAATACCTACACAAGACCTTCATAATGGGAGGAAAAGATGACAACATTGAAACAAAACAGAGACTAATTGAGAAGGGGAAGAGATAATAAGGGCTGGCTGGGAGGGAATCATTAATGGTTTATTGCCTATAATTATGGAAGCTATCAATAAAAAGTCAAAAAAGAGAGACACAAAGCCAAAGAAGCAAACCATTTCTCTTTCTTATCACTTCACTCTGCTTTGCTGCTTAATGAGAGTTCTTGCTTTAAAAAAAAGTGCAGTAACCTCTGCGGTAACATCAAATAGTAGCTGCATATTCAAATATCATTATATATAACATGATGTAATCTGACCTTTATAACTTCACATCTCTAAATATTCATGAGCCTCAGCCACAGTGCTATGAAATATGACTTGGGGAGGTAGGGTTTTTTTGTTGTTTATACCCAGATTATCCATATAAATTAGCCAAAGTAGAGCTAACGGTATGGGTTTTCTTCTAGGGTGGCAAAATCTCTTCACCTCCTTCTTTGTTTGGCATTAAAAGCAATCTTGCTTGCAAACTCTTCTGGCCCAGGTTCAGTTCCTCAGCCACCCATATAAAGCCAGACCTAAAAATGGTGTGTCTGGGGTTCCATGTGTAGTGGCAAGAGGCCCTGGCCTGCCTCCCCCCCACATACAAACACAAAAATTTACAAAGCAGTACGTGGATCTTTGGCCTCTCTCCTTGTCTGTGGAAGGCATTGTCGTCAATGACATGAGGAGGGTCGGAGCCAGGCAGCAACTAGCTATCCCAGTGAACCCAAGAGCAAGCAGCTCCTAGAGGCGAAGCCACTCAGCTGTGGTGCTGCAAGTTCAGACCTGTGGAAGAAATGTCATGACACCCCTTAGTTCTGTTTGAGATAACGGGGAGCATGCCATCTGAGGCGTCAGTGTCCAGAGGGCGGCCTCTGGGTCTGCCCGTTAGTGCTTTATGGTGAAAGTGCTCTGTCTCTTCTCTGGATCATGTTAGCCCTTCAGTGGATGTACTTTTATCTCCAAGTAATAAATGTAAAATTAAAGGTAAGCAACAATTTTTCTTATCTGAATAAAATAAACACAGGTATTGCACCAGTTATTAAAAAAAGGAATGTTTTTCTTTTAAATATGTGCTTGTGATCTTTAGGTTTTAAAAATAATTTCTTTAAATTTTCATTGTATATAGTTATTGCACATGATGCTCTGTTGCATAAGGGCTTTTTCTTTCTCTTAAAAAAGCTTTTATTTATTTGCACACGTGTGTGTGGGCCAGACACTTACATGGATGACTGTGGGATTGAATCCAGGCTGACATTTTCATACAAGTGTATATGTAGCTTTGTGTGTGTGTGTGGCATATGCAAGTGTGTGTATCCAGATGCACAGAGGACAGAGGTGTCCTCCTGTCACTCTTTTTTAAAAAATATTTTATTTATTCATTTTTAAGCAGAGAGACACACACAGAGAAGAGAGAGAGAGAGCGAGAGCGAGAGCGAGAGCGAGAGCGAGAGCGAGAGCGAGAGCGAGAGCGAGAGAGAGAGAGAGAGAGAGAGAGAGAGAGAACGCACCAGGGCCACCACCTTGTGGATCTGGCTTACGTGGGTCCTGGGGAATTGAACCGGGGGCCTTAGGCACTGGAGGCAAGTGCCTTAACCGCTGAGTCATCTCTCCAGCCCTCTCCTGTCACTCTTGAGAGAGTCTCTCACTGAACCTGGAGCTCCTCTCCACGAGGTAGGGTCTCACTCCAGCCTGGGCTGACCTGGAATTCACTATGTAGTCTCAGAGATCCTCTCCCGAGTGGCTGACCAGTGCTCCAGTGCTCCTCCTGTCTCTGCCCTTCTCAGCAATCTAGCTATTTACTTGGATGCTGGGGATTGAACTCAGCTAGCCCTGAACCTCATGCTGTGGAGCCATCTCCCCAGCCCCCTTTTGTGGCTTTTTAAAATCACATCATTTGTTTTACTTAACTAATTTTTTTCTGAGGCTCAAATATTTACACTTTGATCAGTTGGAGCCCCTATGAATGGCTTTCTGTGATCTTTTCGTGGGATCCCATGTGTTGTTGAAGACTTCTGTCTTCTGGAACTACCTGGCCATCCCTAGCCCACTTTGGTTCTCTTGCTTTGAGTGGAACCAGTCCTCCTTCCAAGAAGACATGGGTGAAAGACCAAAGTGCCTAGGACCCGAGCCACTTGTGTGGAGTGGAGTGATACTATTATCTTAGTCATTTGGTGAATAAAACTAGTACAGTTAATTTTGGTTCCAATTATATTACCATATATTGGTTTTTATCTATTCATGTAAACTAAAATTATATTCTTTTTAAAAAATAAACTTGATATTTCTTTGTTTGTATTGTGTGTGCATGTGTGCATGCATATGTATGGGCACAGCAGGATCTCTTGCCACTGCAAATGAATGCTACCTGCTTACACCACTTTTATATCTGGTTTTACATAGGGTGCTGGGGCATTGAACTCAGGCCATCAGGCTTTGCAAGCAAGTGCCTTCAACCACTGAACCATCTCTCCAGCCCCTAACATTTGTGTTTTCATTGTCATCTAGTTCTAGGAATTTTTTTTCCTTCTTGATTTCTCCAATGACCCATTATGAATTCGCCAGTATTCATGTAAAACCAGATACACAAAGTGGCGCATGCATCTGGAGTTCGTTTGCAGTGGGGCTGAAGGCCCTGGTGCCCTTTCTCTCCCCACCTTGAAACTATATAAATAAAAATAGATTAACATTTTGGCTTTAAAGTCTTAGTTTTTAAAACACAAATTATATTTAAGCATATAATCACTTATCATCCTTTATATATATTTGAATTCCCTTTTAATTTAGTTTTTATTGTATCTCTATAACCTAGGCATTATATTTATATGCATGTGCATTTACATGTCTTATCATTCTATTGGTGAGACCTATCAAAAAAAAAAGAAAGAAAAGATTAGTATAATGAAGTGGGAAGTATAGCTCTTGGGTTGTAAATGTCAACAATTAGATTTGTTTTTATAAATTTTAGTTCCATTTTTACTAGTACATGTTAATCATACAGAGTGGTGAGCCTTATTTTATTTTGTAGCATATAGGACATATTTTGATCATGTTACCTCCCTCAACCTTAGCTCTTTAAAGATAGTTTTCTTGGTTTTTAATCTTTGTGACTGGTATCTATAATGCAAAACAGCTACAAGCAGAACATTTAACATTTAAATACCAGTCACAGATGAATCCGCAATTATACCCCTGTTTAACCAGCGCTCAACTAAGAAAAACAAAATACTCGGCTGGAGAGATGGCTCCACAGTTAAAAGCCTTTGCTTATAAAGCCTGATGGTCTGAGTTTGATTTCTCAGTACCTACATAAAGCCAGACGTGCAAAGTGGGGCGTGTATTTGGAGTTCATTTGCAGTTGCAGGAGGCCCTCATGTGAACATTCTCAGTTTCTCACTCTCTTTTTCTCTCTTTCTTTCCCTCTCACAAATAAAAATATTTTAAAAATATTATTAGCCTAGGTTACTTTATAAGGATTAATGTATGCAAATATTTAAAATCTAG
Organism: Zapus hudsonius; assembly: GCA_004024765.1. Classification (NCBI taxonomy): domain Eukaryota; kingdom Metazoa; phylum Chordata; class Mammalia; order Rodentia; family Dipodidae; genus Zapus; species Zapus hudsonius. Next base: position 9,716 of record PVHP010036503.1, on the reverse strand, counting down.
TACAGAAATTTGAGGGACTTGGATTTTCTGGATTTATGACACTTAGGAAATTGGAATTATCTAGAAAGAACTAAGTTCTTATTTTCCTCAGGTGAACTCAGAAGTAATCAACTTACCTTTTACTTTTGTATGGGTTTGGATTGTTCTTGTTTTTCCAAAAACTTCAGATGGGTCATTAAGTTATTTAAATGAGATCTATTTTTGTGATGTGGGCACTTAGAGCTATCAACTTCCCTCTTGGGACTGCCTTCATTGTGTGTCATAGGTTTTGGTATGTTGTGTTTTCATTATCATTCAGTTCTAGGAACTTTTTATTTCCTTCTTGATTTCTTCAATGACTCATTCATTATTCAGTTTCCAGGAGTTTGTGTATTTTCTGCTGTTTCTCTTATTAATTTCTAGCTTTATTGCATTGTGGTAGGATGTAATACAAGTAATCGTTCAATCTTCTTGAATGTGTTGAAACTTGTTTTGTGTCCTGATATGTGCTGTATTTTAGAGAAGGTTCTATGAGCTGCTGCAGAGACTGTATATTCCGAAGAGTTTGGATGGAGGAATTTTCAGTTAAGTCCACCTCTCTCTGGTGTCATTTAACTCCATTGTTTCTCTGTTCAGTTTCTGTTTACATGAGTTGTCTGTTGGTGATAGTGGGGTACCGACATCACCAATCCATCTGAAGTTATTATGTTGGAATTTATGTCTTTCTCTTTTCATCTACTTGACTATGTTCTCTTGGAGTTCATTCAGATATTTGTTTATGTCTTCTTTGAATTCATTCAATTAGTTGTCAGTTGAGTTCTTTAGTTGACTGAACACTCCTGGATTTCTCTCAGGTATTTGCTCATGTCTTCTATAAGTCTTTTGTATGTATATATCATAATCATGTTTTGGAATTCTTTGGAGTTTCCTGTGAGTAGCTTTCATTGGAGGCTTCAACTATGGGGTTAGGCATTCTTGGTGGGGATATCTTGCCTCCGTTTCTTGGGTTACTTGCCTTGAGTTGGGCTTTGTCCATCTGCAGATCATTCCTTTATTATGCTGAGCATGTAACTGCAGCATCTATAGTGGGGGACACGGGGTGGGTGGGACAAGGACTCCTGGCCCTGGGCTGGATTGTTCCTGAGGTCTACTTGGGTCTGGGTTGGGGGGTAAGGGGATTCACCAGGGTCAGTAGGCCTGGCCCTCCTGGTTCTGGGTGGTCTATATATGTCTGGGTTGGAAGCTGTTTTATTTTACTTAATATTCACATGTGTTTTAAAATAGAACTGTATTGCCTTCAGATATTTTTCTTTCTTTAAGTTTTTTATTAGCTTATAGAATAATGATGCATAAAAATGGGTTTAATTATGTCATTTTCAAAATGAATGTAATGCGCTTTGATCATCATCATCATCACTACCTTCTTTCATCTCTCTCCCACTCCCATTGACCCCCTTGTACCAATGAGTTCAGGTAGGGTTACTCAGATATATATGAGTGAGGGCTTATTTAGAAGACCTGGACAACTTCCACCACTGAAGAAAATGTCTACCTGCCTGTAAGTCCCCAGGGAAGGTCTGCAGGCTGTCCCAGCCTGTGGTCTTACTGCCCTGCCCAATTCTTGTGGCTTTTCTTCATGACAACATTGTGTAGTTACATGTGTAGTTACTTTGAAGCGGGGCTGCCCATGTTCAAATTCTAGCCTTTCTATTAAAAGTAAATATTATCTTAGGCAAATGGCAAATCTTTTCTAAGTATCTTCTTTTTCCTCTTTATGAAAATCTCACAGTCAGAGCCCTTCCTGTGGTGCCACATAGTCTGATGACTCAGTAAATGAGAGCCATCACCCTCTTCTTAATTACTGCTGTCTTCCAAGTTCCCTTCAGATTTTCTGCTGCTTTCATTCCTCCAATTGTTAATGCCAGTTGGTTTCCATCTGGTGACCAGTTATCCCTTTACTATTGCAAGAAGTGCAGCTTAGCTGCAGCCCGAATGTCTGAGGTTCCAGCAGAACTGTGAGCCACCCTGCTCTGAGAGATGCTGGACCAGCGGACCAGTATCCCGAGTCTTACACTAGGGGGTGGGGGTCCTCAACCTTAGCCACACTCTGGGACATCACTGTTTCCTTTGCTAGCCTTTTCTTTGTAAGATTTGAATTTTGTTGGCTTTCTAACACCTCCTGAAGAATAGCAAGAAAAACGGGATCTCGTGGTGGCCAGGGCCATCTGGAAGGATATTTGAAGCTATCATTTTACTGTTTTATCGGCTGACATTTTTAGAGTTCAGGTTGATTTGAAAGACCAGCCCTGATCAGTGGCACTGAGATCAATATGAAATAAAAGGGTGTTTAGAGGGACAGAAACAGGTGGTGGGAGGTGTGAAGAGGTCTGGAGACCCCAGGGTTAGTGCATTAAGAAGGGAAGCAGGCGGGAGCCTCGGTTGCTAGGCAGCCACAAGCAGGCTTGTTGGTGTTGCTGCAGTAACAGCAGAAGGGGGTAACAGGACTTCTGATGTTCTTTTAGAAATTAGCTACTAATCAGTACCCCCTTTCCTGTTCTTTGATACCCTAATTTACCTAGTAGCTACCTGGATGTCCTTTTTCTGATCTGAGAAGAGACAAGCTAATTTATTTGAAAATCACTGTTTCACAAACCTTCATCCAAAGGCAACATCCTTTGAAAGGCAATTAACTCTGTTGATTACCCAGTTCAGGTTTGCTCATGGTTTGCCCAATTGTTTGCTCCTAAGTTACCAGAATTAAAATCTTTCCCAAATTGTAAAAAACATGTTGTTATAGAAAAATTATATACACAGACGCAGAAACACTGGTATAAAAAATCTGCGTATCTATAACAGACTCCAACTGTTATTAATGTGATTTGTCTTGCCTGTTCCCCTTGCCCCTATTTCCTGGGCTTGGGTTATTCAGAAGCAACTTTGGCCCTAATCTTGCCTGTTGGTTCTCAAGTGAAAGCTGGCCCGTGTTAAAGATGCTTTCTGTCTGGGACTTCACTTTAGTTTTAAGTGATGCCTTAGGGTGCCCTGGTGACCATAGGTGGTAAATGTTACTTTCTGTCTATTTGATTTTCCCTTTAAGCCTTAACTGTGTCTCCTGACGAGGAAGACAGCTTGAATCATTATGTACAAGTCCTACAGAACGTCATACAAAGTGTTCCCACTGCAGAGTCCGGCCACGAGAAAGGATTAGATGCCACAGGGCCGTCGTCCTCACCGTCCGAGGGGACCAGTCCAGCGGCCCCCGCCTCGGCTATGAGCGAGGCCAGTGGCTCGCCCCCCACCCCGGGACGCCCGGAGCGCACGGAGCGCACGACCACCGCCTTCTGGTCCATCAAGCCCAACAACGTGTCGGTGGTCCTGGTGACCGATGAGCCGTACATCGAGGAGGATGATCCCGAGCCCGAGCCCGAGCCTGAGCCCCGGTCCCGGCCCCGGCCCAGGAAGTCCACCGTGACACCCAGGTCCCCACCCGTAACCACCCAGCCCCCGACCAGCTCACGGATCACCATGAGCACCAGGAGCAGGAGCACTTACCTGGACATCTCCACAGATTCCGAGGATGTCCCCCAGCTCTCGGGGGTGCACAGCTTGTGGCACCTGGAGCCCCACGCCCAGGACATCCTGAGGAAGCTCTCGGACCTCTCCTGGCAGGTGCGGCGGGGACCCCTGGGGCATCGCGGGGACCCCCGCTATCGGGACCTCATCCAGGCCTCTCGGGAGGACCTGAAGCGCAGCCTGGCGCTGGCCGCCGCTGCTGAGCACCGGCTGCAGAAAATGTACTGGTCGCACGTATTTCCAGAGGTGGGAACTAGCAGCTACGTCGATGACATCTCGACTGTAATCAACATGCTCTACAATTCCAGATCGAAGCTACCTGACTATCTGGATACGAAGTTCATCCCATCGGATATGAAAGAGAGGGCGTCCACAGTCATCCTGATACTGAAAAAAACATTATGTCTAGGGCAAGTAGAAACACAGAGTCTCATTAGGAAGTTATTAAGAAATAATATGAAAATTTTGAACCTCCTTGAAATTACATGACAAAAGTAACTTAAGCAAGCCGCATCACTCACGGGAAGATAGGCAAGTGTGATTTCAAACATCACACGCAGTACTGTCTTTGGTTACAAACATTTTTATATGTCATACGTTATAAAGTATTTTCATATGCACTGAAAACACAATAATTTAAAATAAAAATTTGGTTTGGGAGTTTGTGGTTTTTTCTCATTAATTTATTTTTATTTTACTTTTTAAAGTATTTTTAAAAATATTTTTATTTGCAAGTAGAGAGAGATAAAGAAAGACACACACACACACAGAGAGAGAGAGAGAGAGAGAGAGAGAGAGAGAGAGAGAGAGAGAGAGAGAGAGAGAGAGAGAGAATGGACATGCCAGAGCCTCCAACCACTACAAATGAATTCCAGATGCATGTGCCACTGTGCATCTGGCTTTATGTGAGTACTGGGGAATTGAACCTGGGCCATCAGGCTTTACAGGCAAGCACCCTAACCACTGGGGAATCTCTCCAGCCTGCTCATTAATTTTAAAAGTTGTAAAACTCTGACCTTTAAAGTATTTAAGCTTTAATTTTGCTTGAACAGAGTAGCTAAATTCACACATAAGTTAAGAAACTGGTTCACACTCACTAACAGAGCCAGTTATGAATAGTTACATATAGTTTAAGACTTCAGGCACGTAGCCTATAGTGCATCGCTGGAGAGAGAGTTCTCTGTCCTCGGGACACACTCCAGGTTTGGACCAGAGCCACCTTCATCCGAGCCTTCTGGGTCCTCTGGAGGTACATGATACACAGAGACACACCTGTTCTTTTGCTCCCACCTGCTTTTGACTCATCAGTGAGGGACCATGACCTGGGTAATAATGACATCATCCTCATTCATTTCCTTGCTTTGCTTGTCTACATAACATTGAAGCTTTGCAAATCCTAGAATATAAAGGATACCATTAACATTAGCTGTGAAGTGTTATAACTAAGATGCAGGACATACTGTCTCATAATTTGACCAGTATGACTGACTTAGGAGTCACCCATCAAGCCAGTTATTTATAGATCAATAAAGATTTATTGACCTTCTACTAGAACAAAATGTTAGGCTTTGTATAATCAAGACCTGTTTCATTTTGTCTTTTTGATTGTTTGTTTGTTTTTGTTTTCCAAGGGGGGGGTCTCCTTCTAGCCTAGGCTGACCTGGAATTCACTATGTAGTCTCAGGCTGGCCTTGAACTCGCAGGATCCTCCACATGTTGTCTTTTTAAATGAATAAATATTATTTATTTATTTGTTTGTTATTTATTTGTTTGAGAGAGACAGAAAGAGGGGAGAGAGAGAGAGAGAGAGAGAGAGAGAGAGAGAGAGAAAGAGAGAGAGAGAATGACTATGGGCATGCCAGAGCCTCCTGTCCTGCAAATGATCACCAAGTGTATGCACCACTGTGCATCTGGCTTTATGTGGGCACTGGGGAATCGAACCTGGGCCATCAGGCTTTGCAAGAAAGTGCCTTTAACTGCTGAGCTATCTATCTTTCCAGCACTCATTCTGTCTTTGAGATTATATTGTAACAGGAAAGGGATAGATACTGAACAAATAACATAAGTGCTAATAAATGTTCAGCTGGGACAGGTTGTCATGAAGGTAAGCTATTTGACAGCATCCAGACCAAGAATGATAAGAGAACCACCCTTGGAAAGCAGCATTTAAGGAAAGGTCTGAAAGATGAGGGTGTGCTTCAAGGAAGAGGGCATCAAGACAGAATGAACAGGGCTGGAGAGATGGCTCTTCGGTTGGGGCACTTGCCTCCAGTGCCTAAGGCCCTGGGTTCAGTTCCCCAGGACCCACATAAGCCAGACCCACAAGGTGGTGGCCCTGGTGTGCTCTCTCTCTCTCTCTCTCTCTCTCTCTCTTTCTCTGTATTTCTCTGCTTGAGAATGAATAAATAAAATATATAAAAAAAGACAGGATGAACAGCACGTGTGGACGCTCTGAGTTGAGAATGAATATGGCAAGCTCAGGAAGTGTCTGGAGTACAGAAAGGCAAGGATGAACACCTCGAGATGGACTGGTCATATGTATAAGGTGAGGAAAGAGCTTGCAAACCTTAAAGCACACGCAGAATATTCTAGCCTTTATCCTATGATCAATGAGAAACAATTTGTGGATTTTAAGCAAAGGCCTGATATGATCAAATTTGTGCCAATGTGTATGCTATAATTTTAGAGGTAGGCAAGAACAGACAGGCACTATGTATAGGCCAAATTTAGGGTTATTTGATGAAAGAAATGGCAATTAATAGGTAGACTCTGGTAGAACCTGGTGAGATAGCTGAGTGGAGTAAGTGCTTGCCTTGCATGCATCAAGACCTGAGTTTGTACCCCAGAACCCATGTAAAAATACCAGATCTAGCAATGCATGGCTGTGGTCCTAGTGCTGGGGAGGCAGAGATGGGTGAGTCCTGGAGCTCACTGCAGCAGTCTACCATCCAGGCCATTGAGAGGTCCTGTTTCAAAGGAAGTGCACTATGTTCACTCCTGAGGATACTTGAGGTTGTCCTCCCTCCTCCACATCCGTGCACACACCCTCACACATGCACACGCACACACGTACATACACAAAAAGAAACGAGAAAGCAAAGAACAGAATTTGGTGGCTGAATGATTATGTGTGACTGAGGGAGTCACAGCAATAGAAAAGAATTCCCATGTAGCTTTGATGTTAGCATGACACACAGGGCTGTCTTCTTTCATAAAACACTCTTCACTATTATTTATTACTTATTTTTATTTATTTTCAAGCAGAGAAAGAGGAGAGAGAGAGAGAGAGAGAGAGAGAGAGAGAGAGAGAGAGAGAGAGAGAATGAGCCCACCAGGGCCTCCAGCTGCTGCAAACAAACTCCAGATACATGTGCCACTTTGTGCATCTGGCTCTATGTGGGTATTAGGGAATCCAACTCAGGTTGTTAGGCTTTGCAGGCAAGGGCTTAACTGCTGAGCCATATCTCTAGTCCTGTTGTTATTTATTTTTAAAGATGATTTTGATATGAAAAATTTCAAGCATTTTCAAAAATAATAGCAGAATGAAACCATGTAGCCAACTATCACTGTGGGCAGTTATGTGCCAAGGGATGGTCTTCTGTCATCTACACCTTTCCCCACCCCTTCCTCTATGCTGAATGAAGTTCCAAATACTGTTATCATGTAATCTCCAAATATAACTATGTGATGCTCTATGGACTTTTAAAGCACACTTTTAAAGTTATTTATTACAAGGTCACATATGAAGTTAATGATTCTTTAATATCCAATATCTACTCATTGTTTAAAATTTAAAACTTATTAGTTGGAAATTCAGTTTGTATGAATCAAGATCAAATAAAGTTCACACATTGATATTGGTTGGCTTGACTCATAAATCTTTTAAGGATTTTCTTTCCACTTTTTCCCCTTGAAGTTTATTGATTTTAAACTTGTATCTTTTTCCTTAGGTAAGGTCTCACTCTAGCCCAGGCTGTCCTGAAGCTCTCTCAATGTACTCCCAGGTTGACCCCAAACACAGTGATCCTTCTGCTTCTGCCTCCCAAGTGCTAGGATTAAAGACCTGCGCCACCATGCCTGACTTATTGTAACCTTTTTTTTTTTTATTTTTAAATATTTTATTTATTTATATTCAAACAGAAATACAGAGACAGACAGAGAGAGAGAGAGAGAGCACCAGGGCCACCACCTTGTGCGTCTGGCTTATGTGGGTCCTGGGGAACTGAACCCGGGGCCTTAGGCACTGGAGGCAAGTGGCTTAACCCCTGAGCCATCTCTCCAGCCCTATTGTAACCTTTTTTTTTTTAAGAAAGGATTTATTTTGGCTTACAGACTCAAGGGGAAGCTCCATCATGGCAGGGAAAACTATGGTATGAGCAGAGGATAGACATCACCTCCTGGTCAATATCAGGTGGACAACAGCAGCAGGAGAGTGTGCCAAACACTGGCAAGGGGAAGCTGGCTCTAACACTCATAAGCCCTCCCCCAATAACATACCTCCAATAAGGTTCCAATTCCAAAATTGTCATCAGCTGGGGACCAAGCCTTCAGAACATATAAGTTTATGGGGGACACCTAGATCAAACCACCACATTCTGCCCCTTGCCCTCCATAAACTGATAACCATCCATGGTGTAAAATGCAATGCATTCAGTCCAACTCCAAAAGACCACATAGCTTTTATCAATCCCAATGATGTTCAAACATTCCCATAGTCCAAGGTCTTTTAACTGAGCCATAAAAAAAAAACACCGAAAAAACAGAATAAATATTCACACTAACCAAAGATGGCATTGAGCATAGCAAAGATAGATTGAACCTATACAAGACTTTTTTTTTTTGGTTTTTCAAGGTAGGGTCTCACTCTAGCTGACCTGGAATTCACTGGAGTCTCAGGCTGGCCTTGAACTCACAGCAATTCTCCTACCTCTGCCTCCTGAGTGCTGGGATTAAAGGTGTGCGCCACCACGCCCGGTGAACCTATACAAGATTTAAAACAAACAGGGCAACATCAAACTCTATAACTCCAATAATTCTAACCAGTGATGTGAAGAGTCTCTGGAAATCCAATTCCACCCCTCCAGCCAGGCGACTCACATTCCAGAAAGACTTCAGTATTGGCATCTCTCCTTGACAGACATTCCGTAGTCCTGGCATCTCCATTGGGTCTCCACTGCAACCCATGGTTTATTCTTATGGCACCATGGGGCCTCTACACAGGTAATCCAATATGCTTGCTTCACACTGACCATGGCCATTTCCAAAAAACAAAATCGAGCTGCAAATCCAATGACCCTCTCTTTCTGCATTTGTTATACTCCATAATGCCAGGCGGGCCACAAACTTGTTAATCCACAGGAGAATAAAGCCAACTTTGGAGAACAGTAAAACTTCAACATTTAGGCCCCTTACTTCAAAAGAGTCTGCATTCTTCCTGCTGTCCCAATGCAGATACATGGACCAGTCTTAAAGGTTGTAATCTCTCAAACAGTCGCAGCTGAACGGGCAGAAGTTTCAGCCCCAAAATTTCCTTTCTTTCTGTGTCATCTCCATCTGTTCACACCAGTCCATTTCCACACAAAGCAACCATGCACAAGTTCTCAGGATGCAGGCAGGTAGAGCACAGCAAGCCTCTCACACAAACTGCTTCTAGAACAGTCCCACTAAACCTCATAGTCTATAGTTCTTACTGCATTCAGGTGTTTCGACTCTGACCAGAAGGGTCCATTACGTTAGCTGTACTTACAGCACTGCAAGGTGTCTCTTAGGCCAAGGTTTCAAATCCTTCCACATTCCTCCTGCAAATCAGTTCCAAAAGGCCAAAGCCACAGAATCAGAGTTGTAGCCACAACAATTCCACTCCTCGGTACCAATTTTAACTGTTGCAGTCAGCTTTCTCGTTACTGCACAAAGAACACTACCAAAAGCAGCTTGTGGAGGAGCTTGTAGAGTTTATGTTGGGTTTCAGACTCAAGGGTAAGCTCCATCATGGCAGAGAAAACAGTGGTATAAGCAGAGGCTGGGCATCACCAGACACAGTGGTTATAGCATTCATGACCTCACAGCAGCTCTTGTTACCTGCATAGCCATTTCCATTCTGTGACGGATGATGACATGAAAATAGAAGAGAGACTGGCTAGACGTGGCTCAGAGGAAGGGGCAGG
>PVHP010036502.1:0-17877 GCA_004024765.1 Zapus hudsonius | reverse complement strand
TCAATCTACACTGGATAAGCCAGAGAGACAGATACCAACGATCCTCGACACAAAGACCCCCTAATATCACGATCTTAAACCAGCCTTAACACTCGTCCACCACGACTCAGGGAACTATGCGGAAGAGGGGGCGGAAAGATTGTAAGAGCCGTGGTGGGGGAGACTATCCACAGGCTTGGTACCCTCCAGTATCAACACAACTGGGCCATGAGGACCGGACTAAGTACTAAACTATCCAGGGTCCCCTGCCACAGGGACTGATCCAGATGGCCCACGGAGGAGAATATCCAGCTGATTGGGGAGGGGGGCGGTAGGGAATTGGGGATAACAACTCATTGTTTGCCCACTGAATAATGCAACTCATTATGGATAATAAAAAAAAAAATTTCCATGGAACCATCTCTGTCCAGTACTGTCTTCAACTTCTTGACACTCCTTCCATGAAGAAATAATGTCCCTGGAGCTGGGTTCTTGGGTCCAGTGACGGTAGAAAGTAGAGCTGACCCAGAGAGCTCCAGGCAAGACTTTTATAAGAACACCCACTCCTCCACTGAGATGAAGAGCAGTTCTGACCAATAGCCAGCCAGGGAATAGCCCCAGAACAAAGGGAACCAGGATAGGAAGCATTCCTGCCAGCAGTTTCCCATGATGCTATCTTAAATAAGCTTGCAGATAGGGCTGTTCCTGGCTGCTCAGGGTCTCAGCCTCTGCAGCTCACTAGCCAGCTCTGACTCTCAGGGCTGGGGTAAGTTCTTGGGAGCTGCCCCTGCTCCATGGGTGTCCACAGGGTTGCTGTGATTTTAACTCCCAGGCTGTGCCTGCCCCCGTAGTAGAGTCTCACGGGGAGTTTGTGGGGATTTCCTTGTAAAAGCAGACCCCTTTCCAGCACCTGAGGCCTTGTCCCATTCTGGGTGGCCCAGCTCTGGCTCAGTGAGGTCACTGTCTCCTCTTCAGTAAACCATGGGGCAGAGTGACTCACCAATAGCATAGAGAGTGTGGTGAAGTGAAGCTGCCTGACTCCTGAGGCCCAGAAATGAAAAGGGACAAGCCTGTCCCCCGACTTCCACTTGTGTTAGCACCATTGTGCTTTGAGGAAGCCTAGCCCCCCAAGGGGCTGTTTACCAGGGTTCCAGCTAAAATTTCAACTGAAGTTGATGGAGCAAGAAGAGCCAAACAAGTGAACATGCCTTCTAGATGATTCCAGCTCTATCGACTGTCTCAATTTCACTGAGCATGCACCCCTATTGGGAACCGACCTGTTGGGCCCAGTTAAGCCCCAGGAGCCATAGTAACAAAGAATGACAGTTCTAAGCCCCAGTGTCCGGTGGCTTCTTGCTCCAGAGTGAGAGACAACCCAAGCGGTCAGCAAACAATCCTAGCAGCCAGCAATCCGGTGGGTGACTCACCTCGCACTCCAGCCTGAAAGGCTTGGTGGACGTGGTGAAGCTGGCGCTGTAGATGGGATCGGGGTCCAGGCCGTCGTTCCACTGGGCCAGCAGGGCATCCCGGTGGACGGTGACCCCGGCTTCTCTGAGCGCTTCCTTCACGGCGCGCTCCACTGAGTAGTTGTTCAGGCAGGAGACGGTGGAGTCGGGGGGCGGGTGCACCAGGTGGATGCGGGTCCCGCTCACGCCAATGTGTAAGAGGGTCTCCACGGTGGTGTAAGCATCAATTGTATTCCCATAGACAATGACGTTCCCTAGACGGAAAGCAAAAGACTGAGCCATGCAGTTCAAAATTAAAAATAAAAAACCCCAACTTATTAGTCAAATGTTTATAATGTGGAATTGCTCCCTGAAACCCTCTCATTTTTAGCCACGGGAAGCCAGCGGTGTTACCTAGCAACGACGAACAAGATAATTTAGTAAAGAATTGGCACAAAACATCCCACAAAGTAGTCAAGTAGTTCTAACACAGAAGTAGGACATTCATTTATGTTCCTATAATTTGAAAGTTGAAATTATGCTGAAGGCAATGGTCTAGAATAAAACCTTTTATCTTGTTTCTGCTTTCTATCTGCTGCACTTATTAAGGAAACACAATTACTAAAGTTTGCAATGCATACAAGTTCCTCTAAGGAGGAAAAGGACATGGTAACAATATATATATATTCACGTCCATGATGGTAGAGACAGTTTTAATATTTAAATGTTAGCTTGGGTTGATTTTTTAAAAAAATGTTTCTATTGTTTTGGGAATGAATGGCTAGAACATTTTGCTTGTCAACAGGTAATGTAATAAAGGTTCAAACTGTGAGTTCTAAAATTTAATGTATCAAGCTCTAGCTATAAGGACTGAAGGGTATTATTTTGGTCAGCAAATATAAAAATCAAAATAACCTTGAAAGATTTTCCTTAGATAAGAGCATTATAGTAACAGTCTATTCCATTTATTTACGTTTCTCAAAAGCATCACATAACTGGCTAGGGCTCAGTGAGTCAAGCATTCGCTTCTAGATCTGCTTCTAGAGTTCTAGGGCTTCTCTGGCCCCTAGCTCCAAACCTCCACTTTCCTCCCACAAAGCCCTTACAAAGGCCTGCAAACTACATGGTCAGGTTTTCCAAAGCCATGATCCCTCCCTTGAAATCAGTTTTCTGAATTAGTTACTTGTCTTCTTGCAATAAAATACCTGAAAGAAGCAATCGAAGTGGGGGAAGGATTGATTTTTGGTCATGGTTTCATGGAGGGGAAGGTGTGTCGGTGTTCATGATGGCAGGAGTGAAAGGCGGTTTCCTCACAACTTAGCTGACTAGAGAGAGAGCAGAGAGAACTCGGGGAGAACTAGGGCTGGGCTGAGACCTCCATGGTCTACCCTCAGTGTCTTACTTCCTCCATGAAGCCCGGCCTTCTAAAGTTACCTTAACCTCCCAAAACAGTGCCCCTAGCTCAAGGACCCATGGGGGACATTCTACATCTAAAGCAGAACAATCACCAAAACAATAACATTTGGAGCTATAACAAGCACATTAGTAGCTTTATTCAAATTTGTTTTTATTCACAAGCTGACAGCAAAAAAATTCATAAATTAACTAGAGAATTTGATTCATTCATTTTGGGACAAATACAGTAAACCTTTGTCCTATATGGAGAGGGTGGACCAGCCTCGGGTTATGTGGAGTCTGTGTGCCCATTTCTATAAAGATGATTGCTTATATTTATCAAAGCAATTTTTCTAGCATGGATGGGTCCATCCACTTTCAGCCTTGCCTGAACCTCAGCAGATGGTCCAGCCTCCAGCCAGTGAAGGACTGCAGGTCCATGGGTGGCCTCAGTCTTTTCTTCAGCTATGGTTGTAACATGGTCGGGCATCACTAATACTCACTTTGAGGCTTAGCCTCGGTGCACCGTGGCAGAGTGGGGCCTAGTGGGAGAGGCTTTGATTCCAGGGTAGAACACTCATGAGTGATTCACTACCATTCAACCATGAAAGAAGCACTGTTTTCTCTGCCACACTTGACCACTTACTCTTCCAAGCAGCGAAAGTCCCTCACCAGAGGCTGGTACCCAATCCTGAACTGCCCAGTCTTCAAAACTGTCAATCAAAATAAACCTCGTGGTTGTGGATTACCTTATATCAGAGTTTCTGTATAACAACAGGGCGTGGAGTAAACTTCTTCCCAGCACTTATCATGGCTCGTGCACAGAGGCTTCTCGGTGAGATTACCTGAAGTGCACGTGCAAACTTTCCAGTTTTCCCCAAGCCTTGCATAAAATCTGGTCTACTGTGGATAGGACAAGGTGTTTCCTGACTGGATACATGGGTGAATATTTGAGATTTATCTAGTGCTGTTCAAGACTTTTCCTTTGCTAACTACCAAAGTTTTGTGTGCTCCAATATGACTCAGAATGACCTGTTTGGGGCCAACTTTTCCTACAGAGTATTTCTACCTGGAATTCATCATTAAATTGGCACTATAAGAATTAACCAGTCACTAGATGTGTTGTATAAGTCAGAAGCATGTTCCCCTTTCCAAAATTAAATCTGGGTTTCAGGTTTTCAAAGTCGTTCACAGAATCCCACATAATCCCCAATATAGCCAAAGCTGTATGTACATACAAAGTATAAAATAACACTCATGCATATTGGTGGTGTTTAAGCTCAGGGGGAACATGAAATCTCATCTTTAATGTGTTACTTAAAGACAGGCATTAAATAGATGAAAGGTTGGATTTGTCAAGGGGCAGGCGGGGAATTCTGGGAGTTTTTTGGGTCTTGAGAGGATTGCATCACTGATTTTGTTTTATATTCAAATTCGCTTTCATATCATAGGGCTTTCTTACATGTTAAATGGAGCTTATCAGGTGTGTAGCTATCATGGGTGAATCAAAGGAAAAAGAAAGAGAGAGAGAGAGAGAGAGAGAGAGAGAGAGAGAGAGAGAGAGAGAGAGAGAGAGAGAGGAAGAAGAATAGTGTAACCCCAGAAGCATCAACCATCCTTGGTCCTCAGGTAAGAATTAATAGGAAGCATTTAAGTCAGTGGAGGAAAGTGGCTGCTGAAGGTACAGGTGGATGAACCGAAGGGTGTGTGCCTTATGAGTGTAAAAGGACAGAACACCTCAGGCTTTCCTGACAGCCGTGCGCCCGCCAGCATGCTTGGGGAATGAATGGGATTTCCTGGGCACAGAATGCCTTTGTCCTATATGGAGAGGGTGGACCAGCCCCAGGTTATATGGAGTCTATGTGCCCATTTCTATAGCATACTTTAAACAAGCCAGAATGCTTTGGTTGAAGATGAATTAATCAATATAGTTCCACCACTCACTAGTTTGTAATTCAGAGTCCTTGCAAACGCTTGGGAGAAGGGAACCATTGTTAGAAGGAATACACACTGTATGTATTCCTGGGCACGATGGAGCAGGAAATTGGAGGATCTCCCCTGATGCCAGTTTTATGCCTAAGTATCTGGTCACAGTGCACTTTCTGGCTCAGCTTGCTTAAATATAAGAACGAGCTTTCCCACATGATCTCACAGACTGCTAAGTTCAAATAGCAAATGATAATGGGTGATTAGAGTTCTAGATGAATTTATAGTAGAGGACAGTGGAAAACAACTGTGTGGTCTCCACGGAAGACCAACTTCCCTCACTCCTTTAAGGAAATCAATTATATATTCCTAAAATGACAGACCTGGGAAGGGCAGCCAGGTTAAGAGGGCATCACTCCAAGATGACCAGGGGGGGAAAGCGCAGGAAGTCATTCTCTCCTGCTCAGTGGCAGCTGTGTTTGAAGAAAGAGTGAAAGTTGGTTCCAGGAGTGGGGGGGACACTTCAGTGCTGACCACCCAGATGGGGAGGAAACAGGAAGTGGTAGTGCAAATCAGGATGTGGGTAAGTTGTGACATCCTCCCTGGGAAGCACAGAGACGTGGCTGATGTGGAAAGGCGATTGCTTAGCCTTTGGGACGGTATTCTCTGGAAGGTGGACATGAACCCACTAGTGCCTCTGACCATGAACTGCTAAACACGCCATCACACTTTAGAACCTGAGCAGCGGCAGCAGCAGCAGAGCACCCAGGGGCAGGAAGGTCTTCCATTGGTGTCAATGGAGGGAGATGCTGATTTTGTCATCCGGGTTCCTAACAACAGTAACCATTTTAGTCAGAAAACCCACTGGTATTTAAGAGTAGGTGAAATCAAAATGCTAAGTTAACCTTTCTATTAAGTCCAAGGAATAAAATCCAGTGTTAATTTTTTTTTTCGGTTAGAGATTTACTCTAAAGGTAATGGAAGAACCTTTCTAAGTCATTTTCAGTAGAGGTTAGAAGGCACTTTGTGCCTTTAAAGTGAGTGTGCCTTTGAACTCAGCCCTGGGAGAAGGTGCTCTGTGGCCAGTTCATGATCCACCTACCGCCCTCAGCACCCAAAGACGAAGGAGGCTCCTGGGAGAGACCACAGCTTAGAAAGAAGGGGAGGACTTCCAGACAGAGCTCAAGGACACAAGAAATAAACGGAAGGATTTGTGCACACACACATCTACAGGGACTTCTCTTCAGGATTATTATGCTTTTAAGGACAGAAAAAAATAAGAATAAAATGCTGTTATTACCTGTCCGTTGTTTGTTTTTGTTGTTGTTTTTTCTTTTGATACAGGATCTCATGTAGCCCAGGTTGGCTTCAAACTCCCTGCGTAACCAAGGATGTTCCTGATTTCCTGCCCCTCCCTCCCAAATGCTGACATCGCAGACATGTGCCACTATGATGGTTTTGATGTTACTGTTGTTTTGAGCACAGGCTGCCCTTGAATTTGTGATTCTCCTGTCTCAACTTCCTGTGTGCTGGGATGGCAGTGGATGGATGGGTGTGGCCACTGCACCCAGCTCCCATTCTATTCTATTTTGCAAATACTTCAATTTTCTTTCTCACATATAGTCGTTTGGTATGACCTCATTTGTCCTTAAGGTCTTTGAGGTCAAGGTTCCACAGCATGTGGGCCCAGTGATAGATTCTGGGTTCACATTAAGGTTCAGCTGCCATGGCAGTGTGCTATACTTTCAGATGGATGCATAACACACTATTAAAAATACTCTAGTTGGCATTTTATCTGGATAAAATCAAGAAATTCAAGAAGTGGTTAGGTAATGAGAGAATTAAAAAAATATCACAGGATATTAATAAATTATGAACTAGACAGTCACTGAAAAAGCATATCATGCCCACAAATAAAGAATGTTCTTTCTAATTTTTATAAGTCAAAGCATAAGGTTTCTATGACCGAGGCTTGACCCGCCTCATTTGCTCTGCCAAATAAAAAGGGAAGAATATATTAGATCTAACAAAGGATTTTTCTGGTGATTCATGCGCTGGAATTTTAATGTTATACTCTTCCTACAAACATGCTTTTAATAAGGCAGTAAACTGTGTTTAGCTAAAGATGAAAATAATTGATCCATTTGGAGCCATTAGGGTGGTTTTATTTTTTTTTTACTTTACTTTCACCCTACTTTTCGTTTTCATGGAAAGGACGGAGGTAAGAGCAGATGGATTTCAATTAGTTTCAATTAATACCATAAACTGCTCTGATGTATCAGTTGCTGAGTTCTTTCAGAACCCCCCTCCCCAGCTGAACGCTCCTGGTTTTGTTTGCACTTGAGTACAGCATTTGAGCCTGTGACGTCAGCTGGCTATTCTCCACAACCCAAGAGCTGGGCTGAGAGCTGAGGGCAATTGACATCTATAACTCTAGAGCCCATAAAACGGTGTCCTGCTTCGATCACAGGGCTGCTAGCCTCCCTTTGGGAGCAGAGGACTGTGGGATCCATGAGCAGCTCAGGACGGGCACATATGGGATGACATCTGTGTGTGTACAAAGACAGACTATTACCTCCTAGGAATACCCATTGTTCCTGCTACCCAGCATCCTCCATCCTTCTAGAATGATCTCCCCACCCTTATCAGGAATCTGAGCCCCTCCACATGTCCCAATGCTTCCGGAAAGTCACACTTGTCATTTCTCAGGACTTGGGGAATGGTCCTGGTTGCACAAGCCTCCCCGTCGTAGCCAGAGGGAAAGGAGAGAGGGAGCTTTTTTCCTCTCAAATTCTTAATTTTAGCTAATTTTCTTTAGCTCAGCTAGACCTGGAACTCACTATGTAGGCCAAGCTGGCTTTGAGTTCCTGGACTCTTGTTCTCAGATTCTTGCAAGAAGGGCCCTCCTGCCTGTGTCTTCCTCTTCCCTACCCCCATCATGAACATCAGGGAAAGGAGAACGAATTCTTAGGAAGAATGCCCACATTCCTTTGGGCACTATCAGGGTGACATGAAGAGAAACAAGGACAGGAATGTCCAACACAGCAACGGTGACTCGGCTCCACCTTCCAGAAAGCAGGGAGGACTCAGCCCTGTTCTTAGTTCTGCATGGCCTTCCAGACTTCCTATGTCTGGCTTCAAGTCCCATCATCCCAAAAACAACTTAGAAATGAGCTAGATGTGACTGTGTCAACAGGACCCCCAAATGTAACGAAGGTGACCACTTCAGGCCACTATCTGCACCTGGGGCTGCCTCACCCTCAATGGTTGCTACCATCTTCTGGAACTTTCTGGAAATACAGACTGAAAGGTCACCTTGCTCAAGTGCTGTACCACGCACAGGTCACCCCCCCCACACACACACACTGCCATCCCCTGTCCATCTGCCTTTACTGGGGCCTTATTTCCTAGAAAGTAACCAGAGAGACAGCCTTGAGTAGATGCTCAGGGTCCTCCATAGTGCCTGTCTCCACCTGCTCCTCTGCCTCTATCTGCTTCCCTCCACAGATCAGACGGGCTGCCCCTGGGTTAGCTTGTGGTCTTGGAATCAACTGGAGCTTCACAGCCCCCTCCTCCACTTGCCTATCTCACCCTCTTTAAATAAAAGCTCATTTTTGGAGGGGGAGGTTTCTTCATATTCCATAACCTTCAGGGCTCTCATGAAGACCACTGTATCTCTATACCACCGACTGGCACCTGGTTCATGTGGATTTCCCATAGTGGCATCAAGACTGATACCCTTGACTTTTCTACCACCAGGATGACAGGGGCCAAGACCCACAATCTGGTGAAGTATGTGGGTAGCAGTGATCCTATAACATGAACAGTACAGTAGACCTTCCTCAACCACAGCGGTTACATTCCCAGATGCAGAGTGCACGCCTCAAACTGCAGATAGTCCCATGGATGATGATCCCTGACACTACTCACCCCAGGGGGTCCAGCCTGCCTCATAAGTGATGGAGAAGACACTTGCAGTTCATTGAAGGTAACTTTTATCTATTCTACATTATTTTATGAACAACTGCCTAAAAAATTCCTACCCTTGTGAAGTGTGCATTATAGTTGAAGGATCCATTTTAGTTTAGCACTAAATGGGACATCTCTATCAGGGACTATGGAAGAGGTGACAGAAAGAACGCAAAGGGGAAGAGTGCTTTGCAATGCTGTCTTCCAGACACAAAGAGGCCATGGTATTCACAACTCACAATGGCTACCTATACAAGATCTGTACGCTAGGAGGGAAAAATGATGACATCCAGATATTAGTTGGAAAGAAGAGACTCAGCCAGGCAGGTGAGGTGCACAAAGGCAGAAAGAACCAAGGACAACCTAATTCTACCAACAAGACCAGAAAGAGAGCTGACTCCCTGGCAAGAGATGAACGACCTATAGAATATCATTTAGGTCTCTGGTGAAACCACAGAGGAAGTGGTTGATGAGCAAGAGTGCTGCTCCCACTGCGAGCCTGACAACCTGCACCAGGATGGTGGAGACAGACACTGAGGATACTCACGACATTCCAAAGCAGAATTCCAGAAGCTGCTAAGAACTCAACACTACAGTAGACTTAAACTCACCCACCATGGCTCAGGGAATTTTGTGGAGAGGGGAGAGAAAGATTACAAAAGCCATGGTGGGGAGGAATACCCAAAGGCATTGCCCCCTACCCAATGACTGCTGCTAGAACAACTCATAGCCCTCAACTCCATGGTGCAATCCCACGGGGGAGGGTCCTCAATGGAATGGGGGCAGGGAGGAGGACAGATGTGGGGGTGCTCTGGGTAACTCCATGGTACTAACACATGACTTGTTCATACAAAGTCTCTACTTAAATAATAGTAATAAATATTAACTTTTGGATTTGGGTAAAACCATTGCCATTTCACATGCTACTTGACTCCTAATGAACAGACTGGAGTTTGGTTGAAAATAAAAGAAGAAACTCAGTGGAGGGAGGGCTTTGGAGGAGGAAAGGGGTGCCTTTGGGGGGCGGGCTCTAAGTGGAGACTGTCTCTGAAGCTGGCTCCACTTGGTACTGCATTCCTGGGACCCCCAGAGAGTTCTAGCTCTTGCTGACTATTGGCTCTGTCTCAAGCCCCCTGGATGACTATACTAGGCTCACCTGTTCCCCAGATTTAGACTGTATCCCAGTGAGACTGCATTGTGGGGAGCTCAAGAGGGATGTGGGGGTGCTGGAGGAAAAGTCAGGAAAATAACTACAAGATCTGGACAGAACTAATTAAAATCATGTCTGAATATGACTCAAATTCTGGAAAAGCTACAAAGAGCATTTCCGTAAGGCAGGAGGCAATGTTTTTCTTCCCAACTTCTCACACATGACAAGTCACTTCAACAGGCAGCGGTAATTTAACTTGGCTGGATTGGGTTTCTCAGAAGGCTCTCTGAACCTCCCTCATCTCAGCCTGTGTGTGCTAAGAACACCTATCTGGGAAGGGCCCTGGGGAGTCTTCAAGCACGGACTGGACAAAATCACTTGCATTTAAGATAAGAAACTTGTTTCCACACAGTACTTATCCTGGCTGTGGAGTGGACGGAAGCAGGAAGCAGGCACTGACAGTGGTGTTATATGTTGAGTCTCCAGGCTGCCCTTCAAGTGAGTCCCAGAGCCTCAGTGTTTCTGACAACTAGTGTGGCAGGCACTCTTCCCCACTCAGAACCAAGAGGACAATGAGAAGACACCCAAAGAAGACCAGTGTTTCTTGCTTCTCTGTCATTATATTTAAACAGCTCACATTGCTGATGCTCTCAATGGCACTTTTCTTGATCAACATGCTCCTAACTACTAACACCCAAGACACTCAAAAGTCAGGGTTAAAACACTGCCCACGAACTAACACTAACACTGCCCCTAGGACATACTGTGTGTTTTGTATTGGACCATTTAAGTTATTTTTTGATGCAGCTATAATGCCTTTTCACAGTTCTATGGATAAAAGAAGGCTTTTTTCCTACTGCCTAGCATGAGACAAGTCTTCTCTATCACATCTGCCAGGTCCCAGGAGACATTATAGGGAAAGTGGCAGATGAAATATGAGGGCTCTGTCACTACCAGCCCCAGGACCTCCTTTAGGAAGATGGTGAAAGACACTGAGGAGACTCAAAACTCATCAAAGCAGAAAGTCAGATGCTGCTGAGAGCTCAGCGCTAAAGGAGAGCTATAACATACCCTCCAATGCTTAGGGAGCATTGTGGAAAACGGGGCAGAAAAACTGTAAGAGCACCAGGACACGAAGGAGTATCCTGAGGTATTATCCTGCACACAGAGACTGACTGGTGCATTCATGACCCCACAGTGAATACCAATAACCCCACTGAGGAGGGCCCTCAGGGGAATGAGGCTGGAGGAGAGGGAACATAAGGGCAATATGACCAATATGCAATATGTTCCTATAATAATGTTCCCAATGAATAGAATAAAATAAAAAGGTTTTCTTTTATTCATAGAAGATAATAATTCTTTTCAAAGAATATTTTGAAAAGCTTTACATCTGGGCTACTTAGTGTGTATATACATATATCCGCTTCTGCCATGGGGTCCAGGCCCAGTTGGGCTTATGGATGATTACTGACCAACCTTTAAGTTACTCTGTATTTAAGATTCCCTGAAAACACAGAAAGCACCTACAGGTGATAAGATCTGCCTGAATCTAAAAACCTGACAAGGAGGGCATAAAAGAGAGAGATACTGGCCAATCTCATTCACAAATTTAGAGACAAACAGTCCATAATACATGAGCAAATGGAATCTAGCAATGAAAGAATGCCATCTGATGACCATTCTTAATTTTTTGATGTAGTAAATATATTGAGACCTATATCATCCACTGAAAATTAGCAGGAACTGTATGTAGGTAATTAATTCTACTGTGTTAATTACATTGATGAATGCAATTAATTACATTTAATACATGGATATATTTAATTTTACACACTGGCACTTACTGTAATTTCTTGGGTGACATTTTCAATTTACTTCCCCTCTAGTATCCTGATTTCTACATTAACATGTGGAGATCTGATGAGGAAATTTTTTGAGCCCTGTTCGATCTTCCTTTTTTACTTTCTGGGCCTCACTTGGAGGTCTTCATGCCCTTTGTGTAAGCTTCAGGTCAGGATGAGAATCCCAGCTCTACCCTTGGGTGGCCTTGGAACTTGATCCTAGCCCTAGATCAGAGGAAGGGCTCAACACACTGTCACCTCTGGTCCCTGACTTCCAGGCTTCAACGAAAGACACACGGGCAGCCAGGCCCTGCTCTGCCATTTCCGTGTCAAACAATTTCAATGAAATCCGGACAATGGAGAGGAACACGCTTGAGTAACGTGTTTGAGTGGCACAGGCATTTGTACAAATGTTTTACTTCCTCATTTGGATTCAAAAACTAGTCTGCAATTCGAATATGTGTGTTTGTGGGAAGGACAATGGATCGTGAAAAGAAGAAAGAGCTCTTCTCATGCGGCCCTTTCTTTTCCTTCCTCGGTCTTTTGGGCTTCACAAAAGGAGACATATTTTCCATATAATTGCTAAACATGTTTGCTTATTAAATTATTCTTTAATTAGTTAATGATTTTAGCCATGCTTTGCTCTTCGGATATTCATTTTGTGTAATAAAATAATTATAGATAATTAAACTATCTCAAGCCTTTTTCTTTTCCCCCAGCAAACATGCCGGGTATCCAAAAATGACAACAAGTTGTAAATTAATCTGGAAAACAAAGCATGACAGATGAATGATTTGGTTGGAATTAATTAGGCACTAATTATATACTGGAACTAGATGAAGAATGAGACTCATTATAAGGATAAAACGCTATTCTGAAAAGATGCAGTTACAATCTCCTTACCTTCTGTGCTGAGGGAGTTGTCCCTTATCCAAGTCAGTGCCTTAAAGCAATCTTCCTCATTGTTGAGGATGAAAAGGTTGCCGGGAACTTTGCCGGTGTAACGCAGTTTCCTGCTGTCCACAACCTCTCTGTTTGTCAGGTGCTGACGAAAGTCGGCTCCTGTTGGGCATGGCACCTGCCGTCGATAGAGAAGCGCTTATTTCAGTGGTGACAGCCGAAGCCCTCACACAGTTAGGAAAGTCAAGTACTCATGGCAATGTCCAATACCACGGTATTTCTGTCCCCAGATATAATTAATCAGGGCTTAATCAAAGGGGAAAGAAACAAGCAAGTGGACAGGTGGAACGGCCAGTTTGAGACAATTCTTAGAAGGCATTGCTCTAGCTATAAAACCTGGTGGATAAATCATTCCAAAACTTAGTGATAGAAAACAACCATTTATTTATTAGGCTCACAGATTTTGAGTAAGTTAAGGGATAGCTTGTCTCTTTTCCATAACATCTGGGGCCTTAGCAGGGAACGACTCACGGATAAGGGTTACTAGCTGGTTCCATGTTGGACTCATCTGGAGTTAAGCCCTCAGCCTTTCCTCTTTCCCCCAGAAAACAGGCCTAGATCCAAAAGTAACAAGGAGCTGTTTTCAGTGGTCCAGGGGTTGGTGATCGTGAGGCCCCATGATGGCTAGTTTCCCCGGCATAGGGTCTGGAGCTCTGTTCTCTTCTCTGGCCTAGTTCTGGAAGTTGAGGAGCATCCCCATACCAGATCCTAGTTATAGGGGCTGCCCAGGATCAGGGGATAAAACCTCTGGAAGATAACTTGGAGGCTCTGAAAGTGGACTTGATATGGCCAGATGGCTACAGAAGCAATGACACCAGGTACTGAAGTTCAAGTGTACAGAGGGGCTAGGCAGAAAAAATTAGCAAGCCAAGCAATAATTCCCACTTACTTATAAAAATGACAGGGTCAATATTCACTTTGTCAGAGGAATAATTCCATCTCTCTCTCTCTCTCTCTCTCTCTCGTTCTCTCCTGCCCCACCCCACACCGCGAGAGCCCTCCCCATATAACTTCTGCTGTCCCATTTTGGGTAGAGACATAAACAGAAACTTTGCTGTTAGGAAAACAACAGTGAACTCAAAATAAAGGGTGACGGCCAAGGCTGCCTTCTGTGTCAAGGATACTCTGGCAACCAGAGGTCCTGCGCCCTAGCCAAAGGGTCCAGCCATGCCTCAGGTGCATCCAGCCACTGCCAGGAAGAGCGCTGGCCTTGTGTGGCAGCTTCTCAAGAGGTGTCAGCGCCTTGGATTTGTATGTAGATTCTTGACTTTTGATTATTTTGGTTCGCATTAAGATCAAACACGATTGTAAAGCTCAAATAAAATGGCATCATAGCCTGAGTTTTCATAGTGGGCTGCGGCTCTAACTCTTCGATTTGGCTTCCAGGTAGAAAAGTTGTGGAAGAGGAGGAGAGCATATCATGAGCCAGCTCTGGGCTCAATTCCCTGGTTGACACCTCAAGCCAAATGCAAAGTGGTACATGCAGCTGGCATTTGTTTGAAGCAGCAAGAGACCCCAGAGTGCTCCCTCTGACACACATAATTAATTAATTAATTAATTAATTAATTAAAAACCAGCCGCTGTAGCCCTGAAAAAAAAAATCTGCACCGGCTATGTCCTGCAGAAGTTCTAGATTCCTGCAGAAGACCTAGGCTGTGAGCTGGGAAGTTCTACGTTATGATGGGCAAAGCTCACTTACAATATGGCCAGTGACAGATGAATTACCTTAGATTCACTTTACCTCAGTTACCTCATCCGGAAAGTAGGCAGGAAGATGGCACCAGTCTTACCAGAGTTACTGTGAGGGTTACGTCAGCCACCAAGTTTGTCTCACCAAAAACTCTGAAGAGTCCTAAGGGAACATTACCATCCCATGAGGACTCCCAGGACAGACATGCTCCTGTCTCCTGGCCATGAGTTCATGAGGAAGCTGTTTCTCATGATGAAGAAACGCTGTATTTCCATCATTCCTAGGGTGGCTGTCTCCTGGGACTCTGATGTCTAATTTGTGGCTAACCTGTCCACCCTGAATCTCCACCCGAGGGACTAGACATCTAGTGACTTTGACCCTCCCGTTAGGCCTCAGCTTGGTCGTCTTCTGCTCAAATACAACTCTAAGAAGCGAATAGATCATCAGGCATACAGTCCTTCCGGTCTTGTGACCTATCCTTTGACACAATCATGTTCATCAGGTGACCAGTTTGTGACCTCTGTCCACCTAACATTAGGAATTTCCCCCGTTCAAAGGGTTACTATTCTTCTTTCTCCGATTTCTCCTTGTTGGTATTAATGTCATTACTTCATGGACTTCCACACTCTGTCACTGTGCTCTTTATCTTTTTATTTAAAAATTTTTGAGCTGGGCATGGTGGCGCACGCCTTTAATCCCAGCACTTGAGAGTCATAGGTAGGAGGATCACCATGAGTTCGAGGCCACCCTGAGACTACATAGTGAATTAATTCCAGGTCAGCCTGGGCTAGAGTGAGACCCTACCTCAAAAAACGAAAAAAAAACTTTTATTGGATGCTTTTCTTGTATTCTGAGTTTAATGTGAAAATAAGGCTTGGTTTATAAAAGCTTGAAACCATGACACTTGCTACTGTAATGTATATTTTTAAAATATTTTATCTCTTTATTTGAGAGAGAGAGAGAGAGAGAGAGAGAGAGAGAGAGAATATGGGCGCCAGCCACTGCAAATGAACTCCAGGTACAGGTGCCACTGTGTGCATCCGGCTCTATGTGGGTACTGGAGAATTGAAATCAGGTCCTTCTGCTTTACAGGCAAGCACCTTAACCACTGAGCCATCTCTCCAGCCCATATAACATGCATTTTTCTCCTGTTCTAATTTTGTACTTTCACTTCTAACCATTGCACCTTTTTTTTTCTTTTTCTCTCCTTTTATTCTGTCGAGTGTTTCATAGTGAATTTCTTTACAAAGTATTCCTTAACCTTACTTCCTCTAAGCATAAGCAAGTCAACAATGAACTATTCTCTTTGGGTTTCTAGTGTGTAGACAATGCAGATTCCTCATTTTCTCTCCCTATAGATTTTTTGTAGCTTCCTGGATTGAAGTGGAGAATGACTATTTCTCTGGTTCATAGATATGTTCAAAGGTACAAAAGTTATGCACGTGACTTTGAAAAGTCATTTGCAACCTTGCCACCTGTCCTCTCTTAATATTGTGATGGTCTAACTTATCTTTCCTGTCAATTATTTGGAGGATGCGTGAAAGTAAAAGACATGGGAGATAATTTTTCTGAGGCATTGCACATAAAACAATAGCTTTTTGCTATCACTGGAGAGACTTAGGTAGAATATAATTGTTAAGTAATCATGTTTCTAAAAGTCTGGGTTGTTTCATTTTCTTTTGTCACTTAGTGTCAGAGAGGAAAAACTGTATGCCTCCATTAGTTTTGTTATTTCAGGGGGCGCATTTGAGAGTCTGTTAGTTTTCTTCTGAAATTGGTTCATGTTCCTCCCATCATTCTTGTGAGACAATGAAAAACGTTTCATTCTCTGACATTTGCCAAAATGTAACTACCTGAGGGGAAAAGAGTCTTTGCTATTGCTTGGGATCAATCAAATGGAGAATATATATTTTTTCCCCGGGTAAGGACAGCTTTCTTCAAATATGTCTTACACTATTGTCGTGAAACCCTCCAAATTTAAAGACAGGAGACAGACTCCAGGTCAAAGATGAGAACTGCGGCTGTTTCAGAGGAGCCCCTTCTCTTTGACTCTATGCTACTTTTCCCTGTATGGTCCTCACTTCTGACTTGGGGGATCCCTTTCAGGTCTGTTCCTGGGTGGCACTGTCCACTGTTTAGAAATAGAGTCTCTTATTGCAGGTTGGCAGCATGATATGGTCATCATCGAGACCGGCAAACAACAGTACACAGCTGCGGACAAGTGTCGACTACAACGTGGCTGGGAAGAGGAGCTGCCCACACCAATGTGCCACCCATTGGACAGTGTCCCTAAGGATGAAACACAAGGTTGTTCTCTGGCTTCCATGAGCATGGGCACACATGTACACCTGCACCTTCACACACAGGTGTACCCCCACAAACATGCACATAGCATACAAGTTATGGGTAGAGAGATGCTTCAATACATAAGAGTTTGATGTGAAAGCAGGCGTGCCTGAATTGGATCCCTCGCACCCCCACTTTAAAATAATCCAGGAGTAGCCTGAACCCCAGCACTGAGAGGACACAGACCTGAGGATTACTGGGGCTCACTGGCCAGTCAGTCTAACCTAAAAATGGGCAAGACCCTGTCTCAAGGAAACAAGTCAGAAGAGCTATAGAGGAGGATGCTAGAATCCCACCACTGGTCTCTGGACATGTGTACATGTGCACACAACACACAACACACACAAACAATACAAAGGAATGAGCTAGCTAAGTCATCTTCCAAAAGGTCATAGATAATGTCTGAGGTTGACTGATCAAGGACAGAAGTCCTATAAACATATTATTTAGAGTTATGAGGGTCTCCTCCGAGGTAGAGTAGAAATGCTTCAAATAAGAGGCCTTGGGAAAGAGGGTCTGAAAATAAGAAAGGGTTGGGAGCGGATCAGCCCTTCTCACCAGCTTAGAAATAAGCTAATGGTTTTACCTTGTACAAGGATTTTCTGATAAGAAAACTTAAGTGATATGTATTTGGATATCAAACATATTTCAGAATATTACGGAGTGAAGCATGATGACTAGAGACTAAAGGTTTTCGTTATATTTTATAAAAGGTTGTCTTTTTCACTTTGGGTTTAAACTCTATTTTCATTTGGTTCACGAATTTGGCACAAGACCATGAAAGAGTTGGAACAAAAGAAACAGGAAAGGAAATGAGAACTAGAAGGTCCCCAGTGAATTCAGCTGCCCTTTCTCTATCATTCTATGTACCTTTGATTTTTATGTCCTTCTGCAAAAATTAAATTGGAACTCCCTTTATCATTTCTTCATTTCACTTTTCCCGTTGTCAAAAGGGCAGGAGCTTAATGCGCTGCAGAATAAAGCTGCAGGGGCAGCTGGACACACATGGGCAGATGCCCGAGTCTCTGGACAGTTGGCAGGGTCTTCTGCCCAGTTTCCAAAGTACGTGGTTGCAGACCGCAGCTGGAACCCAGTGGGTAGGTGAGGGGAGACAAACTAGAGGGCACAAGGTGGTGCCTTCTGGTTTAATCTTTTGTGAAGTAGGAGGAGGAA
>PVHP010036501.1:0-17877 GCA_004024765.1 Zapus hudsonius | reverse complement strand
TTGTCCCTAAACATCACCCCAAAATAGGGCTGAGGAGATAGATGGCTCAGTGGATAAAGTACTTGCCACACAAGCTTGAATGCTTGAGTTTGGATCCCCAGAACCCATGTAAAAGTTGAGAACCACAGTGGGCTTCTGTAACTCCCACATGCCAATACAGGAAGCTCTTCCCAGAGGAAGCTTGTGGGCCAACTAGCATGGCCAACGTAGTGGGGAGCAATGAGAATGAGAGACCCCGCTTCCAACAAGGTAGAAGGCGAGACCAACAACCGATCTCTACATGCACACCACAGCACATGCATGTCCACACTCACACACGAGCATGTACAAACACATCACACACACACATCCCAAAATGAAGACAATTAACCAAAGATGCAATAAACTGTTTAGCCACCGTCGAGGCTCCTTTTCTTACACACATGCAAGTCATTCGTACAGAACACCTTACACTGCCTGAATTGGAATCCCAGCTCTGGGGGCTCATGGCTGATGACATGGAGCAGTATGTCTTTCTAAACTGGCTTTCCTCTTAGAACTGGGGGGGGGGTTTTCCTCCTAAGGCCCATGTATGGTATAATGCAGGCAGTGAGTATTTCAGCTTGTTTTGAGACAGAATCCCATGTAGCTCAGACTGGCCTCAAATTTGCTATGTAGCTGAGGCTGGCCTTGAACTCCTGACCCTCCTGCCACCCCCTCCGAAGTGCCAGGATGACAGGTGTGTGCCATCATGCCTGACTGAGTGGATATTTTTGAACGAATGCTGAAAAACAACGAGTGGTCCATGGAGCTGTGGCGATGACAGGGATAGTGACCATGATGATGTCATTTCCCCCATAGGAGACATGCATGACATCTTTTCCTATCTGGCCAGCAAGCATGGCAAGGGCTGATCAGGTGGTGGAACCAGGACTGATTCAAGTCGTCTCATCTGGGACAAGGTCCGTCATTGGCCCTGTGTTCATTGGATGCTGCTGACTTCTGGGCAACCAGCACTGACTCCAGTGAACCCCACTCCCTCCCATTCTGCCCTGCTGTGTCCTGCCTGCCCAATATAGCACAGAGGGCTCTTCTAGAGATGATATCATAATTCCAGTTTGCAACCAGAAAAGGCATATTCAGGGACTGGGGATGTGGCCTGTTTGGTAGAGTGCTTGCATAACCCACATGAAGCCCTTGGTTCAATTCTTAGCATAGAATAAACTGGATATATGGTGGCATACACCTGTAATCCTAGCACCTGGGAAGTAAAGGCAGGAGGATCAGGAGTTCAAGGTCATCCTTAGCTACATTACAAGTTTGAGGCAAATCTACATGAGACCCTGTCTCAAAAACAAAGTATATTCAAATGCCAGTGGTTTCCTCCTGAGTGTCCAAGAACTTCTCCCAGCTGACTAAGGGCAGACTTCATAGGCCTGCTTGTAGCTCCCAGAACTTTTGTACCAGGAAACCCAGCCCAGCTGGCAGGGGAGATCACTAGATTCACAGTCACTCGGTCGAGAAGTCTCTGTTCCGAGGTTAGCAGCAGCGGCCCTCCGTGCTGATGTTCCGTGTGCGTACTGTTGCTGGTTCCCAATGTTTTAACGTGTGCCGTGCTGTGAGGAAGCCAAGTGAGCAGGCCATTCACAGAGGCGTACTGAGAGGATGCTGATGATCTTTTAAAGAACAGGAACATTACACAATGCAAAAGGAATCTCAGCCAGGCCAGAGCTTTCACCCAGCTGAGACACATGCTGGAGAAGTCCAGCTGGTGGGCTCCCTCTCCGCCAGGTGGCCCTGATGTGGAGAAGCAGAAAAGACCATCTGGAGAGGCTGGAATATAGCTCAGTTGTTAGAGCACTTGCCTAGCATGCATGAAGCCCGAATGTCCATCCCCAGCAAGGTATAAACCAGGTGTGGTGGTGCAGTGCTGTAATCCCAGCACTGGGGAGGTGGAGGCAGGAGGATGAGGAGTTCAAGGCCATACCTGGCTTCACAGTGAGTTGGAGGCTAATCTGGGCTACATGATAACCTGTCTCAGAAAAACAATCGGGGGCTTGAGGAAGATGGCTCAGTCAGTAAAGTGCACACTGTGCAAGTGTGAGGACCCCAGCACCCACTTAAAAGCCAGATAGTAAATTCCAGTGCTGGGGGAGGGGGTGGACACAGGAGGATTCCCAAGACTCGCTGGCTAGATAGTCTGGCTGAATCTATGATCTCTGGGTCCAGCAAGAAACCCTGTCTCAACAAATAAAATGGATAGCAATAGAGGGAGGCACTGGACATCACCTACTGGCTTCCACAGGCACACATACATATGAACACACAAATTACACCCAGACACAACACACACACACACACACACACACACACACACACACACACACCCCTGCAAGAAGGAAAGAAGGAAGGAGGGAAAGAAGGAGGGAGGGTAGGAAGGGAAGAAAGAACCAGATGAACATCTGTGTTCTGACTCAATTCATTTCACTTCCCTTGAGGTTCAGCAGCTCCCCAGCCTCAAGGGAGTGATCCCCAGGACCCATGTAAAAGTTGAACTTGATGGTGTATGCCTGCATCTCTGTGCTTGGGAGGTGGAGACAGTCTGAACCTTGGAGCTCACTGGCTAACTGGTCTAGATGGACAGGGTCAGTGAAACACCTTGTCTCAATAAAGTAGGTAGAGAGCGATTGAAGAAAACAACCAACACTGACCTCTGGCTTCGGCACGCAATGCATTCAAGGCACAGGTGCACACACATACCTGCACAGATATGAACACACATACAAAACACACATATACGTACATATCAAAAAAATGCAATGTGATGGTTGCTGAATGTTAAGTCCCTGCTATGCCTATGCTGCTGAAAGGAAGAGAAGGGTCTCAGTGCCAGGCAAGGATGCCCACCATGAGCTGGACAGAGTGGGGCTGTCACTCATGGGTTCATTCCAATGGGGATGGGTGCTAATCATCTCTCTCCTCCACTTCTACCTTTCAACTGTGTGCTCTGCTCAAACAAGCAGAATCAACACATGGACATGGACAGCCGTAGAGAGAAAGACAAGAAACAGGCAGAGGGTGGGTGTTGGGAGATAACCCCATCCGCAAAGGGGCCAAGCAAGCAAGAGGACCCGAGTTGGATCCCCAGGACCAGGTGTGATGGTGCACCCTTGTAATTTCAGTGTTGGGGAGGCAGAGACAGAATACCTGTGGCTCACTGGCCAAGAAGCAGTCTAGCCTAATTGGTGAGCTCCAGGCCAATGACAGACCCTGTCTCAAAGTTGATGGTGTTCCTGAGGATGACACCACAAGATATCCTCTGGCCTCCATATGCATGTAAATGTTCACACACACACACACACACACACACACGAGAGAGAGAGAGAGAGAGAGAGAGAGAGAGAGAGAGAGAGAGAGAGAGAGAGAGACTAAGAAAACACACAGGCTGAGGGGAAGCTATGTAATCTGAGCAAGGGCAGTGGGGCTAAAGTGAGAAGGAACCCAAGACAAAGTGCCCTTGGTGAAAGCCATGAGTAGGTTGCATGGATGGAGGGACACTACCCAGCCCAAGGAGGACTACTTCAAGAATGAGGCCAGCACTTAAGACCTAGGCCTTGCTTGAGTCCTTCCTGTATGCAAAGGTGGCTCCCTAGGCAAGGGTGACATTCTGGAGGTGGCAGGGAGGGGCAGCCCCCGATTCTCTGAACTTTCAGGGACTGGCACCTCTGAGCCTAGAAGAGAACCAAGAGCTGGTAGGACAACAGCAGGCAGGCATCACTGGGGTTCCCAAAGAGCTGCTTCTTCTAGAAGGCTTATGCAAACTGGATAGAGGGTGGTAAGCTTGAGGCCTTTGGGCCGAGGAGTCAGGCTCTGACAGGGTCAGAAGAGTGGCAGTGGTATAGGAGCAGAAAGGATGGGAGGGAGACTTTTAGATGCAGGCGTGGAAGGTTTCCCATTATTCCTTTGCAACTTCATTGAAAGTGAACTTGACTATGACAGAGGGAGAGTCCACTGACTCTGGGGTGCTTCTGATGAGAAGCCCACAGCAGGAGAGCAAAGAAGGGCAACCCAAGCCCACAGAATAGGGCTCCAAGGAAGGCAGCAAATGATCCATCCCAGGGTCTGCAAGATCCAGCGAGCGGCTAAATCCAGCCAACTGCTGGTATTTTTATGGCCCATGAGCTAAGAATGGTTTTTACACATTTAAATGGTTACATTTAAAGTGGTTATGTAAGTGTCTGCATAATCTCCCAATTTTGTCTCTTGCCTGGTCAGGCCTGAAATATTTAATGGCAGGCCACTAAGGAGAAAGTCTGTGGCCAGTCCCTGTGGCATGGGCTGCTATAATAGCTACCCCAGAGACTGAAGCAATAAGAGCACAAGTTCAAGGCCTGCCTGGGCAACTTATTGAGGACCTATCTCAAAGTTTAATAATAATAAAATAATCATTATTCTTATTTAAAAAGAGGGCTTAAGGCAATAGCTAAGGGGTTGAGTGCTTGCCTAGAATCCTCCAGTAATTGATGGCATGACTCAGTGGTATAGCCCCCGCCTAGAATCCCCCAGTGAGGGGCTGGGGTGTAGCTCAGTGGTAGAGCTCCTGCCTAGAATCCTCCTTGAGGGGCTGGGGATGAGGTCTTGTCTAGCATAAGTGAGGACCTAGATTCAGTTCCTAACACACACACACACACAGAGTTTACAGATCCCCTTTCCACTTGTCTCACCTCTGCCTCCCAGTTGTACCTGTGAGGAAGACTCACATCTGAAAATTAGACAGCGAGGAATGAATGAGCTATGAGGATATGTCTATGGCCTATGTATGTCTGAAGTCTGCCTTTCTCTTGCAGTGTAAACCAGGCAGGCAGAGGGGCCTTAACTTCAGTCCCTTTGGTCCCCAGAAACAACTATTAGCAAAAAGGTTGCTATGAACATCAAATGTGATGTTGGACATGAATATATCTGCATAAGCTCAGAACACTTTTGGAATAAAAATTTATTGTTATTCACAGTCGTTTGTGAGCTGATTTATTACCAAAATCTGTGTTCTTGCCTCATAAATTGTGTTACATGCCATCCCCAGTCCACACAAAATATGACAATGTAGGAATTTGACCCACTGCCAGAGATGACCTGGGCATTCTGCTCTGTGCCCTGTGACCCTATTATACCCTTGCCAGGTCAGGGACACCTCTGTGCTGGGCCGGTTCTCACTGTACCTTGCTAGAATTATCTGCTCAGAGCGGGAAGGTGCCGAGCTCATGTTGAAAACAGGCCCACAGAAGATAGTTCTCCCGTCAACACCCACAGAAAAACCTTCCCAACCACCATCACATGTGGGGGAGGGGCAGGGAGTAGACTGTAGGTTTTATGAGACCCCGATACAAACCAGTTAGTACCAGAGAGGAAGCTGCCATTTGCAGGCATCAATAAGGGGCATGCTGCATCTCTCTGCCTGTCTCTGCTTCCGGACCCAAGTCATCCACAGCAGCCACTGAGGTCTGCACTTGAGCAGCAATGAAGGTGTGAAATTCAAAGCTGACAAAGTCCAGGGTAACCTGATGAGGTGGCCAGATCTGTCTCTTATCCAAGAGCCTCTTGCTTCTACCAGCTCAGGCTGGGTCAAAATTCCCTTGGATTCTAAGCAGTCTTTTTCTTTTCTTTCTTCTCTTCTTCCCTCACTCCCTCTCCTCCATTTTACCTCTTCCCTCTCTGTAGTCAGGGTCTCTTGTACCCTGTAAATCCATCACATTTTCCACCAACAGAACTGAGGCATGAACAGTGGGTCTCAAACTCTTCGCTAACTTGTCATCACAGTGTCTAATTAGTGGGGAAGCACTTTGAACCAGGGTGAGTGCCTAATGTTTTGAGTAAACCTGTGTGTGGTTCATGTCTCCCTGCAGGAATGATTTTAGCTCAGCATGTACTTAAGAGCACCTACTAGGTGCCTTGCATGAACATAGGAAGACAGTCTCGGCTTCCCCTTCTCTTCCTGTTCCTTTCTTCCCTTCCCCCTTCCTTCCTTCCCTCCTAACTTTCCTCCCTGACAGGCCTGGACTGATTCCTTCCCTCCTTCTCTGGAGACAAGGTATTGTTATATAGCCAAACTGGTCTCAAACTTGCAATCAATCCCCCTGCCTCAACCTCCCAAAGTGCTGGAATTACAGGTGTATGCCCCCATGCCCGTGTGCTGGTCTTAGCTTCTTGAAAATACAGTTCATTGAGGACAACAAACCCAAATCACAATGACACAGCACAGCAAGGCAAAGCAGAAGTGTGAACAGATAGGCACAGAGGAAAGAGGGCTGACCTTGGACTTGGGTACCTCCCCCTGCTTGAAACCCACCTCTCCCCACAAACAGAAGCCACAACTCTGTCCTGGAGTCCCAGTGCCTCTAGCACAGACATGACCATCACCCAAGGTAACTTGTTTATAGGTCTGAGACCACCTCGACTCCACCACAGATCAGGTCTCCCCAAAGTTGGTATTCCTAGTCCAGCCCAGGGTACATAAAATGCATTTGATATAAATGTTTACTGAATGCAGTTCAAGGTGGAGAGGGATCATTTCCACTCCCCACCCTCGCCCCTGACTTATATATAGCTAAATAAACAAGAGTTACTCAGTTAAAAGACAAGGAACCCAAACATTAAATAGAACTGTGTTCAAGCAGGAGACAGGAAGGTCAGGCAGCATGGGGTTAACTGGATGTCCAAAGAAGAGCCAAGATGAAGGTCATGACCAGTTTCTGTAGTAGCCCAGATCTGAGCATGGGTGGGTACATGAAGCCATTTTTGGAAGACCCTCAACTATCTGGTAGCTTTCCCAAGAGAAGAGGGGTGGAGCTCTGGGCACAAGCAAGTCCTGCGTGGCAGGTACGGTGGTGCAGGTCTGAAATTCCAGCACACAGAAGCAGAGATATCAGATGCAACACAAGTTTGTGCCCAGCCTGGGCTATGCAGCCAGGCCCTGTCTCAAAAACAAGGACTGGAGCTCAGCTCAGTGGGAAGGTACTTGCTTAAAATCCCCCAGAGAGGGGCTGGAGGTGTGACTCAGAGGGTAAGAGTGCCTGCCTGGAATCTCCCAATGAGGGTTTGGAGGCTTGGCTCAGAAGTAGAGCCCTTGCCTAGCATGCTTAAGGCCCTGGGTTCTATTCTCAGCCCAGCAAATACATTTTTTTTTTTTTTTAAATTGAGAGTACAGCCTGGGTCAAAGGCGCAGACTGCGGGAAACACTTGGAAGTGCTTTTGCTGACAAGCTGCCTGAGAGAGACCCTGCCAACAGAGGCCGGTTTCTATTTTAGTGCTAACATTGGGAAACAAGCTAAAACACATGTGCTTCAACTCGGGGCAGCTGTTTTCCCAAACAGCTCAAAATAGGGGCTCTCCACATCACACGTGCAACCGCACATGCGTGCGTTCCTTCAGCACCAATACGACCAGCAGGTTCTGGATTTGCATACAAGATTTCATTTTCTTACAGAGCTCGCAAACCTCAAAAACTTTACAACTTAAGACTAGACCCAATTCCATACAGTTGCCAGCAATCTTCATCCAAGCAACCCGCCGCTTTCCCAGAGCTGTGTAGGCCGCCTGGGGAAAGTTTAATCTTGGAGGCAATTGGACCCCAAGTGGCCCTGCTATAGATGAACAGGCGTACTCTGTCAGGGGGTCCTCGCAGGTAATTTGTCACTAGCTTTCCAGAGTAGAAAAGGCGCTGGAGCACCCTGAAGGTGGGATGCTCGAGGAGCTGTGGCCATTCTGCTTCCCAGATGTGGCCAAAGGAAATCAAAGAAAAGCAGCCGGGAGGACTTGCCCGAGAGAATTGAGATTTCAAAGTAATCTTCTAGCCCTCGCTGTGGATGAATTTTAAAGGGCTGGGAGGCTTCAGCTCAACAGGAGGCTAGAGAGAACATCTTGGGGATGAACAGTCCCCCAGAGGCTGCCCCTTCCACCAGAGCACCTGGTCTAGTGTTGGCATGGAGGCAGCAGATGGTTGGTTTGGGATGCAGGGTGAGGCCAGATCCCAGGGTTGGTGGAGGCCCACGGGTCTTTTCCGGGCATCCTACAGTGGCAAAGCCTGGAGCCCCGGAGGAAACGAGCTTCAAAGCCTAGCCGTGAACCTTGCAGGTCAGCTAGCCCATGCCCTTGACATAACAAGTCCAAGCGGCTTGAGAGGGAGGAAGAAAGCCAAACACTGAGGATCAGTAAGAGGAAGCAACTTCCCGCCTGAGCTGAGGGCATCCTGGGAAGTGGACCCTGTGCCCAGACAGTGCCTGCTGGACATTGGAGACTGAGTGTACTGTCCGAGTTTCTTCCAGTGATGGGCTCTCCTTTGGGAGGCCCAAAGCCTTCTTATCCAACCCTTCTGGAAGCTCTATGAGCAGGAGTGGGGGAAGCCTTCTCCCTAAACACAAAGGGTTAGTGACAGATGAAGAAGTTGGCAATTCTGGAGAAGCCATGTCTGGGATTGTGCCTGGGTTTTGGAGGGTCACATTCATTCTCCTGCCTTGTCTCAGCTCTGCCATCTACACTGAGCACTGAGCTGATCATGGCTTGCTGTGGGGCTTTGCATTGTGGTCTTGGTTTATGTTTTTTGTTTGTTTTGTTTTTTTAAGGCAGGATCTCACTCTGTCCTGTATAACCTTGAATTCACTCTGTAGCCCAGGCTGGCATCAAATTCATAACAATCCTCCTACCTTAGCCTTCCAAGTATTGGGATTACAAACTCAGTGAGCCACTGCACCAATAGTTCTGGGGTCTTAGACTCCTGCTAATGGTGCCTGGTGAAAGTCAGTGACAACTAGTTAAGTGAGGATCAGACAGAGGCATGGCTTGCTGTCTCCCCACATGCTCTAGTATTCCAAGAGGGCCTTGGGCTCCTGGGACCCAACATGGAGCCACGTGCCCATTACTGATCTGGAATAGAGGTCAGTCACAGCAGCCATCCTTCTACACCAAGGCTTCTCAGGGCTGACATGAAGGAGTACCAAGTTGTCTTCCATGGGAAGGTGAGAGACACATGTGCTACCGGCCTCCCGCAGGCCGCCACCGAGCACCTGTCTCTATGCCCACCAAAGTGCCAGGTGTAAGGTGCTCTTTCCTGTGTGAACCCTCATCCACTGATCATCTCAAGACATTTTATAATAGCCTGCAGGGTGAGTTCTTGCACTTATTTCTCTCTCTCCCCTCTTTCCTTCCCTCTCTTCCTTTCTCCTTTCCTCCCCCCCCCACTTTTTTTGTTTGCAGTGTTAGCAATTGAACCCAGAGATTCAACATATGCTAGGCAAGGACTATGCCACCGAGCCACACCCTAGCCCATGTTTTTTAAATTTTTATTAAAAAAATTTTTTTTGCATGTTGATATATGTGTGGTGGAAGTATATGTGATATGGGTGTGTGTGTGTGTGTGTGTGTGTGTGTGTGTGTGTGTGTGTGTGTGTAGGCCAAAGGTTGATGGCAGGCATCTTTCTTAATCACTCTCCACCCT
Organism: Zapus hudsonius; assembly: GCA_004024765.1. Taxonomy (NCBI): domain Eukaryota; kingdom Metazoa; phylum Chordata; class Mammalia; order Rodentia; family Dipodidae; genus Zapus; species Zapus hudsonius. The sequence continues at coordinate 8,411 of PVHP010036501.1, read as the reverse complement.
TTTTCTTTGAGATAGGGTCTTTCACTGAACTTGGAACTCACTGATTGGGCTCCAGGGATCCTCCTATCTCTACCTCCCAAGAGCACACACTACCATGCACAGCTGGTACATGGGTCCTGGGGATCCAAACTCAGCAAGCACTTTATGCAATGAGCACATATATATTATACAGGGCCTTGCTTTATTTATAGCCCAGGCTGCCCTCACTATGTAGCTTAGACAGGGACTTGAACTTTTAATCTTCAGCCTGTTGAGTGCTGGAGTTACAGACTAAAACGACTTCCCAAATAAACTGTTAACTGAAGTTCAGACAATGCTTACTATACATGATTTTTAGCTCAGAGATATTTGATTAAAGTTACTCAATCAAAGGAATGAGTAGAAGTTAAGCCAAGCAGGTTCAGATGGCATTGTTTTATAAGAAGGGCCCAAGACAGCCAGGCATGATGATAGAGACCTGTAATTCCAGCTATTTAGGAGGCTGAGAGGCCACTCTGAACACAGAGTAAAGTTAATGCTAGCCTGGGCCAAATAGGAAAAACTTGTCTAAAAAAAAAAAAAAAAAAAAAGATGAAAGGCCAAGAGTCACTGGTAAGAATTGCAGAGAGGGATGGGGCCAGTTTCTTTAGTGCTGAAGCCATGGGCACCTTGCCCGTGCTACAGTAAATAACCTCCTGCAGCCATGCTCATGCAAGCAACCCTAATTAACCACGATGGGTCATCAAGAGAAAAAAGACATCAAAATGCAAGGGGGGGTAGTAGGGGGAAGAAGGGGTTCAGCAGGAAGTGGGACAAGAAGAGGGATTGAGGAGATGAGTGTGATGAAAGGTTATACATGTATGAAATTGTGAAAAATAAGTTAAATAAAATAAAGAATGGCAGAAGTCAGGCATGGTGGTGCACACCTTTAATCCTAGCACTTGGGAGGCAGAAATAGGACTGCCATGAGTTCAAGGCTACCCTAAGACTACATAATGAATTTGTCAGTCTGAGCTAGAGTGAGACCCTACCTCGAAAAACAAAGAACAAACAAAAAACCTCCAACCAACCAACCAAACAAAAAATCCCAAAGAGAATGACAGAATAGGACATACCTCACTTGTGCTTTATAACATGCCTGGGTTTATATGTTTTCCAGAGTTTACATGGTAGGAATATGCAAGCTAAAGCAACATGAAAGGTGTTCTGAGAAAGGGAGGAGGGGCCCAAGCAACCCAGATGAAAAGGCTGGAGCTAGGGTGGGGGGCGGCTGAGACCCCACCCCAAATCATTCTGATAGTCATCAACAGCCTGGCTCCATGCCACCCTCAGCACTGAGCTCTCCGATGCCCTCTGAAAATGAAACCAGGGCCTTTTATAACCTTCTTGGAAGGGAGGCAGAAGCAGGTCCCCAAAGGCAGCAATAGAGGGAGCCGAAGCCTTCAGCTGAGTCTAAACACAGGTGCCTGGCAGGAAAACCAGCTTGTCCTGGTTGCCGCCAGATGCAAGCAAGGCTGGCCAAGAGGCCCCAGACGGGGCTGCCAAGAGAACACCAGCCGAGGAGGAGGACAGGAGGAAAGGCCCCAAGCCGAACTCCCAGGGGCACTGTGGTGAAAAGGAGGGAAGACCGAGCTTGGCAAACATGCTGTCCATGGAACCAGGCCTCAGCCCTTTCCTTTCTTCCTTGAGACAAGTCTCATGTAGCCCAGGCTGGCGTCAAACTCACCGTGGAGCTGAGGATGGCCTTAAACTTCTGATTCTCGGGCTGGAGAGATGGCTCAGTGGTTAAGGCACTTGCCTCCAATGCCTAAAGCCCCGGGTTCAATTCCCCAGGACCCACATATGCCAGACCCACAAGGTGGTGGTCCTGGTGCTCGCTCTCTCTCTCTCTCTCTCCCTCTCTCTCTCTTGCTCTCTCTTTCTCTGTATCTCTGCTTGAAAATGAATAAATAAAATATTAAAAAAGAAAGTGAATCAATAAAATATATATAAAAAAAACTTCTGATTCTCAAGGCTCCATCTCCAGAGTCCTAGTGTTAAAGGTGTGTGCCACTCACCACATCCAGGGCTTCCTGCAAGCTAGACATGCAAACATTCTACCAACTGAACAACAAAGATTATGATTTTGAAACTTTACAAAATTATTTATTTATTTATTTGCAGAGAAAGGAAGGAAGGAAGGAAGGAAGGAAGGAAGGAAGGAAGGAAGGAAGGAAGGAAGGAAGGAAGGAAGGGAGGGAGGAAGGGCACACCAGGGCCTAGTGCAAATAAACTCTAGGTGAATGAGCCACTTTGTGCATCTGACTTTATATGGGTATGGGGGAATCAAACCCAGACAATTAGGCTTTGCAAGCAAGTGCCTTTAACCACTGAGCCATCTCACCAGCCCAATTTTCAAATATTTTGTAGTTTTAGGGTAGAAGAATATTCAAGAGTGAAATCAGACAAAGATATGCAAGCCTAAAATTCAGGACTACTCTGGTTAAAGAGTGAGGTTCATGCCAACACCTTTCCCACTTTCACCACAGCTCTGGCCAGAGGTGCTGGCACTCAACCCTTTGGAACCTCAGCCAAACACACCTGTCACACCCACCACAACTCTTAGAAGTGACTTTGACCACTGGCCCATGTATGAGCATCCAGATATGCCAATTGCTATTTTTAAAATAAGCAAAAATAATAGAAAATTTTTAATGTTCTAGATGGACTGTGTAGTTTGGGACCCTGGCAAAACTTACTCAACCAGAGACTGGAAGTTAAACTCTACAAAGCCACATAAGTCTGCTCGGTACCTTGCCTCTTCAGGGCTCACCATTCCAGCTGGTGTTCTACAATGCTTCAAGAATTTTCCAGTGAGCCCCAGCAAGCGCGCAGCTATCCCCATCTTTTTACAGCTGGGAACTGAACTCAGGTCCTCACGCTTGCACAGAAATTGCTCTTACACTGTACCATCTCCCCAGCCCTGGTGTTTCTTTTTTTCTCAGTACAGTGTCTTTAGTGAAGCAAAGCTCAAGATAACACATCTCAAGGGCCACAGAGAGGAAGTGTTCCCCTTCTGGATCTGGTGGCGGGGCCAGGGCCACTCCTGCCTTAGCTGCACCTGCAACCTGAAAGCCACCTGCATCCTGCGCACTGTGATTCACATCCCAGGGGAGGTTTGTGAGGTATGGTTACATTGTGACAATAAAAAAATACATGTTGAAGAAGCAAGAGGATTTCCAAGCCTTCCCACATACAGCCACCTGCTCCCTGTTCTCTAGGCACCACTAGGGGCATGGGTGGCACTGTTAGGGGTCAAGGACTAGGCTTTGGAATAACTATAATAGCCAAGTAGGCCTCCCTGACTATAGGTGGGAGCATGGGCATCCTGGGGTCTTAACACTCATTAGCAGCACCAGTAATTACTTGGCCTTGGTTTAGAGTCTCTGAATGCGCACACTACCATAACACAAAACCCTCCACTGCAACTCTTACCTGGGAAAGAAGAACAAGAGGGGCTGGAGAGATGGCTCAATGGTTAAGGCATGTTTGATTCCCCAGTACCCACGGTAAAGCCAGATGCACAAGTAGCATATGCATCTATAGTTCATTTGCAGAGGCCCATATTCATTCATTCATATTCTCTTTCCTCTTGAAAATAAATAAAAATATTTTTAAAAAGAGAGAGGAACAAGAGATAAGCAAGGGTCCAGTCTGCAGACTCTCTAACTAGAGTCTGGGCCATGCTAAGCCCTAGGGTTCAATGTTTGTCACTGGTGAGAGAAGTTACCAGCAGGGACCTGTGCATAAGAGAACTTAAATCTCTCTGAGCGGGCAAGATTGAGGTCCCAGAATTCTACTATGTGGATGGATGTCTCCTGCCTCACTGACCTAAACCAGTCAAATCTTGTCTCCAGGACCTGGGATGTAGCTCAGTTGACAGAGTGCTTGCCTAAGCATGCACACAACTCTGGGTTCTATCCTTAGCACCACATAAATCAAGCATGGTGGGACATGTCTATAATCTTAGTTCTCAGGATGATCAGAAGTTCAAAGCCATCCTCAGTTACATAGGGGGCTCTAGGTCACGATGGGATACAAGAGATCTCTCAAAAAAAGAAAAAAATCTAATCATCATGGCAAGACCATCTGTCCATTTAAAGTTGTCCCCTGCAGTGTAAGCACTGCCCACATAGGAATGACAGCCCCAGAAAGCAGGTACAGAGAAGCATCACATTTCAGTGTCCTCTATTTGGCTGGGTACATGCTCCTGCCCCTCCCATGTAGCTGCCTCAAAGGGGGCATTCGTGTATGCCCATCACTCCATATACTTAGACTTTGGAGTGTGGGGACCACGGGGGGGGGGGGGAGAGGAACCTGAGCAGGTGAAGCAGCAGGCAGTATTATTAGCTCAGGGTCAGCAGGTCTCTGGCCAGCCTCTGGCTTTGCTCCAAACCTTTGAGAGAAGCCAGGCACGTGCTTTGCTGAACTTCACGAGCTTCAGCTCCAGGACCTCTAGTTTAAGCTAACACAGCACAGTGCTAAAAAGCTCCAGCGGGGTCTGAAATCAAGCTCCACCACTTGGCAACTCTGGGGCCCTCTGGATTCCTTCCTAATGGTTTTGAGTCTGCGTCCTCCCCATCTGTAAAACGGCAGTATTACTGCCTCCCCCTTGGGGTGCTGGACAGTGAAGTAATGGCTAGGCACAAAGTCCCTTGCATTGCTACTGCTGTGAGTGACACCAGTGCTCTCTAAGTGCTGATGGGGACCACTGTGAAATCAGACGTCATTCTAGGTCTCTGAGGTAGCGAGGTGGAAAGTGAGGACAGTGTTTCATGTAGTGGTGACAACAGGGTGACATCAGTGCTGGGGTGGGGTGAGTAGATGAGCAGTGAGCATTGACATTCACTCTGCCTCCCACCCAGCCCCAAGTGGGCTGAGAGAAGCTGCAAGCAATCAGCTGGGGACAATAATGAGATGTTAGTGCTGGGGCACGAGGGACTGCTTCCTACATAATGCCATTGCCAACATTGGCCTTTCTTGCCAATAGTTTGTGTAGACTTATATCTGGGGGGAAATGCAGTGTGTATATGTTCAGTTTTGGGGTGTGTGTGTGTATGCACAAATGAATGCGCCCTTTGGAGGAAGGTAAGTGGAATGGGGCCACAGAGCCAGAGGGCCATCAAATGGTCTCCCACATGGGGTCATCAAACAGTCAATGTATGTATGTATATTCATGTTCTCTCCTCTCTCTCTCTCTGAAAGATCTCACTATGTAGCCATGTATGACCTCGAACTCCTCCTACTCCCACCTCCAGAGTGCTGGTAATACCTAGTGCATGTCCCACCTCATGGTTTATGTGGTGCTGGAGATTGAACCCAGGGCTTCGTGTATAGCTAAGCAAGGCCCCTACCCACTGAGCCACACCCCCAATAGGGCTGTGAGGTTTCTGTTGCTCATTGTAAAAGCCACCTGGACCTGGCACCATGTTGCTTGGTGGGGCCATCTCATTTAAAAGTCCCTACAAGGAGACAGCTTCTGTTGTCATTCACATTTTACAGACACAGAGACCAAGATGGTGGCATTTGGGAAACTTCTAGAAGATGGTTGTAACCGCCACTCTCCTCCCTCCTGCAGCTCACCTTGAAAGTCAGCATTTCCCTGTTTTGTGTGCTGGAAGGATAGTATCAGCAGGCCCCACCTCGCCCCTGCCACTGTGACCTAGACATGGCTCCTGACACAGGGGTGGAGGTGGGCTGCAGGTGGAGACAGGCTGTGTTCAGGCAAAACAGAGCTACGTAGCCACACATCCCCCACTTTCAACCTTACCCTAACTGCAGCAGGAGTACCCCCAGGGTCTGGCTGTTTCTCCCCTGGGCAGGAAGCCCCTTCCTGGAGAAGCTACATCTCTCCCTCAGTCTGGCAGGAGTGGGTCAGCTCAGAACTGAAGGTGAACGGCTCTGAAAGCCAAGACTATAGACTGTATACACATAGCAATTTGTTACTGTGAAAACCATCTGTTTCTCGGTATTACAATCCTCGGAGGGCAAATTATAGCTAGCGTTCAACATAAAACATCAATTTAAACCATCAACTATTCATAATTTCAATTCTTTATTGGAAACCAAGGACATAAATGTCAGGGAATAAAGCAATATTTCTTTTATTAACTGTTCCATTCATCTGGCTATTAAATAAAACCAGAGCCCCAATAAATGGCAGGAATCCTTGCCTGACAGCCATGCCAAATAGCTCTATAATTCTCAGACGCTCTAAAACAACAAAAACGGCATGATCTGAAAAGTTAGAAACTTTAATATATAATAAAATTAAGATTAATGTGATCTTGATACCTTGGGAGGCTGTTTGCAGCATCCTCATATTCCAATAGATTTTTTTTTCTTGCATGTTTTTATTTTCTCCCAGGTTCATTTTGTACCGAGAACACTCTGTCTTTATGAGCAGGCTTTGTGAGTGCCAAGTATCACCTCTAGCATTCTCCCCTGACATCTAGCTTTCCCAAGTTCAAGCTACCTCCCCACTGCTGGGCCACAAGGGGTGTCATATGGGAAATGCCATTTTTCAAAGGATGTGGCCGTCAGGGCTCAGCCCTGAGGGGGAGGCTCAAATTATGTAAGCAAGTCCAGATAGGGCTGGGGAGATGGCTCAGCGGATGCAAACATGAGGACCTGAGTTTGGATCCCCAGAACCCATGTAAAGCCTGATGCAATAGAGGGCATGTGTAATACCAGCAGGCCTACGGGGAGATGGGAGGTAGAGTCAAGAGAGTTTCCTGAAAGCTGTGGAGCCTTCGAAATGCAGCCATGAACAAGAGACCCTGCCTCAATTAAGGTGGGAATCAAGGACCAGTAACTTCCACATATGGGCTTGCCTGATGGCCCGGGTTTGATTCTCCAGTACCCACGTAAAGCCAGACACACAAAGTGGCCCATGTGTCTAGAATTCATTTGCAGTGGCAGAAGGCCCTGGTGGGCCCATACATACACACACACTCACACGCGCACACACACACTCTCTCTCTCTTTCTCAAATAAATATACTTTTTGAAAAAAATTAATTAAAAAGGAAAAACCCAAATCAAAAAAAGCAAAGAAGTACTACAATTCTAGTTGTAGTAACAAGGAAGGAGAGTAGTGGGGTTTGAATAGTTCTTGGTTGGTTACTTTTGTGACCTCTGACTGTGATGGCACAGGACATGGGTACAGACAGACACATGGAACCTTCATGCCTCCCGGATACTGTGACACAAGCAGATGAACCAATGGAAATGGAGTTGCTTCCAATGTGTGGAGTGATGATGGCACAAGTCTGGGGATCTTTCATAGTTGCTCAAGTCAGGGAAAGCAGAGCAAAGGCTGGTGGGAAGAAGCACTCAATTCCAGCTCTCTGGAAGCCCTCAGGCTACTGCTTTCCCTGCCTGGGTTTTCACACAAAGGCTTGCTTATGCATATTGTTCATTCACATTCCCCGTTCTCAAAGGCAGAGTTTAATATATATATATATAATATATATATATATAATATATATATATATAATATATATATATCTCCATTCATTCAGTTTGGTGTGTTTGCACACATGCGTGGGTGCGTGTAAATGCTTTGTGTGTCAGGTGTTCTCTACCACTCTTCAGGAGACAGAGTCTTTCAATGAGCTTGGAGTCCACGGTTTTTCAGCTAGGTGGGCTGTCCAGGGAGACCCCCCCCCCCGACATTGGGGTCACAGGCACGCATAGCCACGGCAGGCTTTTCACATGGGTCCTCATGCTTGTGCAGCAAGTGCTCTTATCTGTGGAGGGGTTGTGTTTGCTGAACTCACGGCATGTATATACTAGGAAGAGGCACTAGCATTGACCGACCACTGTACCCCTATCCAGAGCATTTTTAAAATATTTCTTTGGAGCAAGGTCTTGGTAATACCTGTAATCCCAGCACTTGATAGAAATAGAAGGAACAAGAATTCAAGGGTATCCTTCACTACATGATGAATTTTGATTGAGGCCAGCCTGGGCTACATGAGACCCTATCTCTAAAAAAAACCAACCAAACAAAAAAACAGACAATGCTACAGGAGAAAACTAGACACTAGCCATCTATTGGGGCATGTAGTGTATAAGATATATACCTATGCCTCATGTCACACACTAAAAACTGCTCTCATTCAAAAGCCAAGTGACAACCCACAACTCTGTTATGACTCTTCAAGGGCATAGGAGGTCATGTTAATATTGACAAGAAAAGGGGAACTGAGGGAAATCTGTGTAATGTGGACACATGAAGAATTAACACCATGTACTCTAGAACTCTAGAACAGAGTAAGGCAAAACAGGCAGCCCACCAGAAACAAAGGGAACCCTCATCACAAAAAGATAACTTAGGGGCTGGGAGAGGACTCAGTGGTTAAAGATGCTTGCTTGCAAAGCCTGCAGGCC
>PVHP010036500.1:0-17905 GCA_004024765.1 Zapus hudsonius | reverse complement strand
GGGGCATCAGGAAGAGGCTAGGGCCACTCCATCATGGCTGTGTTCACATCACACCCTGTTGGGGATGCTAAGTGTCCTTACTTCATGCCTGATGCATGCAGGCACCTTTCCACCCCTTCTTGTTAGGGCGAGTCTTCTCACATCTCACTGTGAGCTGGCCAAGGGTCTTAGGGGACAAACGGAGATAGGATCTTAGGGCCCAGCTATCAGATTTTGCCCCTGTCCTGGGTCCTTCCCATGTTGCTTGCTGCATCTTGTTCTGGCAGGTTCTGTGGCCACCTCTAGCTAGCATCTCTACCACTTGAGGCCAAGAGTTGATCTCGGTTTTGCCTCTGGGCGTTCTAGAATAGAACGGTAGCCAGGGACACAGAGGACCCCAGCCCCCCGGAACAAGCACTGAGGGGGTATCAAAGTCTTAGACACCTGCTCATGCAAATGCTGGTCTGTTTGCATGCCCTTGCTCTTGGTGGCCACATTTGCGTGGCACTTGGCATATATCCAAATGTCCCTTGGGCCCAGCCAGGTGGGGAAGGTGATGCCAGACTACCCCACCTGTCCTGTAGCAAGGAAAGTTATTGTGGGCTGCTGCGGGCTCGTCCCCACTGCCTAAGAAAGGTGGTGGTGAGAGCACAGCCAAGCCCTAGGCTGAAACCACTCTCTGGGAGCCAGACCTTGAGGAAGAGGACTTCCAGGGATCAGAGGAGCACAGAGGACCCCTCCCCAGGCCAAGGTGAGGCTGGCCCCACACCCTGGATTGGGGCACACATCCTTCTTACGCCCCCCCATCCCCCTGGTGTAGAGCAAATATCCCAATGTGACCAGGGTCACTGTCCCCGGTGGTGACAGTAAGAGTGGACCCTCAGACCACAGCCTGTCTGGAAACAGGGTCTTTGTAGATGTGATCAGGGAAGGTGGGGGATCCCTGGCTCAGTGGTAGGGTCCTTATGGGAAAAAGTGAGGATACAGGCCTACAGACAGGGCTGTCATGTGACCATAAGGAAGATGCCCACAGGATCTGGGGGAGCTGAGAGGACCGTCCCCAGTGGCCTGACACTCCTGGAGTTGAGATTTATGCCCCACATACTGCATCTCCGCTGGGTCGGACTTCCCACAGGAAAACCATGAGATGGTTTGTTTCTGCGGCTGGAGGGCTGTATTCAGATGCTATGCTCCATGATCCCTGAATGGGAGTGAGAAGGATTTACATACATTCACACCCCCCCCACACACACACACCAGGAGAGGACAGTCTGCAGGGGACCCAGTGTGCCAGGGAGCAGGGTCTGGTGGTGGGAGAAGCCTGGGTCCCTGTTTGTGGCCTTACAGCCAAGCATAAGCTGTGTTGTTCCTCTAAGCCAGTAGTGATTGTGTGGAAACCCATAAATAGCTGCTTTAACTGGGAAATCAGGTTGATGAGACTCAACACTCAGCCTGGGTGAAGTCCAAGTTCTAGAAGGCCACAGTTCCCCTGCAGACTGTAGGGAGGGTCCTTCCTGCCTTGTCCACCTCTGGGGCTTCCATGTCCCTTGGCTCTGCCCACGTTTCTGGCTGGTCATATTCCCTATGCACAGAAGCCTTTGTGCGTCTCTACCTCCAGCTCCCCCTCTCTGTCACCACACCAGCCCAGGGACAAAGGGCCCACCCTACTCCATGCACCATTTTAATATATCTCTATTATATCTTTGTTGATCCAGAACAATTCTCCCTCCAAAGGAAATAAGATGGCTTATTCTGAGCCAAGGAAGTGACTGGTTACCCTGAATGACGTGTTCCATTGTGGAAGGGGTCACGTGACCTACAAATCCAGCCGTTTTCCAAACATATTTATTGGTGGAAACGTCAGGTAGATAGATGGGTGACAACAAGGCAGCAGATTTCTGCTAGAGGTTTCAGATGCTAGCTGATGACATTCTTCACTTCTGAGTTGGTGGAAGCTAGTGGTCTGTTAATGCAATGCATTACAAAGGCCTGACGGGTGGTCAAAAGTTAGGCCAGATATTTAAAAAAAAAAAAAGGGCTGGAGAGATGGCTCAGCGGTTAAGGCACTTGCCTCCAGTGCCTAAGGCCCCCGGTTCAATTCCCCAGTACCCACATAAGCCAGACCCACAGGTGGTGGCCCTAGTGTTCTCTCTCTCTCTCTCTCTCTCTCTCTCTCTCTCTCTCTCTCTCTCTCTCTCTCTCTGCTTGAAAATGAATAAATAAAATATTTTTTTAAAAAGTTAGGCCAGATGCAGAGATGAACAACTGAGTGAAAAGATAGCTAAGGATCTGGAACATTCCACCTCTCCACAACCACAGAGTTCTCACCAATCCATTGGCCGTGGAGAATCTTCAGTGGTGTGACCTTTTCTGGGAAGTTCTGTTCACATCTGCAAAGACCCCATTTCCAATGAAGGTCACCTGCATACCTGCACCATACCAGGGGTTGGGCTCTAATGTATCTTTCGGGGACATGTTATCTTGGGGGAGCAAGCAACTTGGTTCTAGAGACATGTGGGAAGGACCCTGGACAGCCCTAGGAAGTAAGGTCCAAAGTTCCAACATGACTTATGCCACTCTGTCCCCCTCTCCAGTCTCCTTTGTACACAAGTGGTCCATAGGTCCATCATGGGGGCGCTGTCTAGGGTATGTGAGGCAACCAAGCAGGCCCAGGAGAGAAGTGTGGAGCTGCAAGATGGTCCAGGTCACACAGAAAGTCTGGGGACTGAGGTTTGCTCCTCACCAACAGTGGATCCCAAAGAGGCCTTTCCTGGGGGGTCTATGACCTATCCCAGCCTCACATCTTCTTCTAGAAGAGTAGGCTCATAGGCCAGAGTACAACAAGGTGGGGTCCCAGGTGTACTTTGGAGACTGAACAGGTGCCAAGGCATGCTGGGGGTCAGAAGGGACCCACTCCTTATCACATGGGCCAGTTTGCTCTGGTCCCTGAACGAAGGGCAGGGCTAAGCCCTGGGCCTTGTGGAATGGGCTGAGGGACTTGAGGTCATTCAGGCTGAGGAATGCTGTCTACAGCCTCTATACCCTCTGCTTCCCAAGGCAGGAACTCTGGGGGATGAGCTTTGTACGGTCCTGACTGCCTCTGAGGCCAGGTGAGCCTGGGAATGGCTCTTTTTCCTACTTCTCTTACCCGCCTCTCCTCCCTGGCTTCCCTCCCTAACTCCCTTTCTGAGTTTCCCAGGTTTACCTGGGTCGGAAGAGTTCCTCCCTCCCTTCCTTCCTCCCAGCTCATAATCCTAGCCTGATTCACCTGCCTTCTCATCTATCCGTGAGGCTAAGACATGGCTCCCATGGGCTGTGTGGCTGGAACACTGAGTTCCCCACTTCATCTTTTGGGGTTTCCAGGACATCCCCATAAGTGCCTCTGGAGAACTGTTGGCTGGTGTGGCGAAGCACGGATGCCTGGGGGTGGGGGAATGTGAGGACCAGAGCCAGGCAGATAGGCTTGGATGTGCCCTCGGAATGACCTTGACCCAACCACAGCCATTGGGAGGGAGCAGAGGAGCCGTGATGGGGGTCAGTGGGGTCCGCAAATGAAAGGTCATAGGGTCATCGCCAAGTGTCCAAGCCTCTGTAAACCTGTTGTCTAGAACAGGGCTTCCTTGGAAAAGGGGAGGTGCATTGCTGCTCCGTCCTCAGGGATCCTGTGTCCCACAGAGAAACAAACCACCAGGGAGATGGCTCAGGGATCCTGTCCTGGCAGCCCTCCAGATGCAGGCGATGGGTGGGGACCAGGCCTGTGTCTGCGTGAGGTTGACTTCGGTGGATCTGGAAAGAAGAGAGGCAAGGTAGGCAGGGGAAGCGTGTGCCCGGGTGACACCCACCATGTCCAGAACTCCCAAGTCCCACTTCCTCCTCGACGCTGACTGCCTGTAGGCTGGGTACAGAGACCCCAACCTGACAGGCAGAACTTTGGAGAGGCTTTTCACCCAGCAGTAGTTAGAATCCCGAGGTCTCCCTGGGAGGCCTGGGGCCCAAGCATGTCAAGGACCCTGCTCAGCTTCACACTTACATTGGAGGAAGGAACTGGGGTCACGGGCCAGGACCTCACCTAGGTCCAGGCAGGACCCACCCTGACCCAAGAGGGTTTTCAAGGGCCTCTTCTTCTGCAGCTACCCTATTCCACAGCCTCCTCCCCTGTGCCCAGAACCCCCTCAAGTGATAGCCTAGTGTCCACCTTGTACCTGAGCCCCTGTCATCCCTTGCCCATCTGTGTCCCCACCCTCAACCCGTTGCCTCACACCCCACAGTTCGTGAAGGTGCCAAGCAGTGTGGCTCCCTCCGTGCTCTTTGATCTCCTGCTCACCGAGTGGCACCTGCCAGCTCCCAACCTGGTGGTGTCCCTGGTGGGAGAGGAGCGACCTTTTGCCATGAAGTCCTGGCTGAGGGACATCTTGCGTAAGGGGCTGGTGAAGGCAGCTCAGAGCACAGGTAAGACTCTACCTGGACTGGGACCCATTTATCGTGTCACCTCACTAACCCCTTAACCTTGGTGAAGACCAGGCTGAGAGCTTGTCCCCTGGTGTCTCAGCTGGTCTGTAGTAGGTAGAGGCTGGGTCTCCCTGAGAGGCACCCTCTCTTCTCATAGAGCCTGTGGTCTGCAAGAAAAGCCGCTGCTGCTCCTCACCCAATGCACGAAAGCCCTTTTTGTACCCCGCTGCTTTTAGGTAGCAGTCTGGCCAGCTAGATCAAAATCAGAAGCATGGGCTTTATTTTGAAAACCCAGTAGAACTAAGATTTGGGGTTCAGAGGCCCTGAATCCCATACTGCAGAAGTGACATGTAAAGGAACATGGTTTGTCGTGAGATGTGGGTGGGGAGTTTTGTACCCGTGGATCCTGCTGGGCATGGGCAATAGAACAGAGCTGTGGCCTGTTGTATCCAAGATATACAAGTACCCCTGGGTCTCAGTGTCCCCACCAGAGTCTCAAAGCATTCCCTATAGCCAGACATGTCATGTATGCCTGCACTCCTGGGACTCTGGAGTTGGAAGTAGGAGAATACCTGTGAGTTTTAGGCCAGTCTGGGCTACAGAATAAGATCCCAAAGACAAAAAGAAAGAGAGAGAGAAGAGAGGAAAGGAGAGAAGGAGAAAAAATGAACCAGCACCTAGTCTGGTTCCCAGATCACTAGCTGTGGATGGGGCTGAGGGCTGTACCTGGGTGGCCCTAGACTGAGTCTCCCTGTCTCCGCCCCTGTAGGTGCCTGGATTCTTACCAGTGCCCTCCGCGTGGGCCTGGCCCGGCACATAGGACAGGCTGTGCGTGACCACTCGCTGGCCAGTACGTCTACCAAGGTCCGGGTGGTGGCCATCGGCATGGCCTCGCTGGGCCGGGTCCTTCACCGCAGGCTCTTGGACGATGCCAAGGTGAGCAACTGGCTCGTGGGACCACAGCTGCTGGGGGCTGGTGGGGTTGGGAGAGTGGAGGACAGGGGCCCTGAGGGATTAGGACTCCAGGCCAGGAGGTGAAACAGGAAGAAGGATCAGCAGCGGTGACAGGAAGGCATTGGGCTGCAGGGCCAAGCACACACCAGCAGGTGGCGGCACCATGTGGGAATAAGAGTACCACCCTGCTCCCCTCTCCAGGAAGGCTGATGGCATTATGGCTCTAGCCTGGCTGGAGCACTGAACCCCAAAGCCCTGTGCCACCCTAGCCAGGTGATTTTTGCTCTCTGGTACTTATTCAAATTACTCACCCTGGGAACTATCTAAGGCCCAAGGGGTCCCAGTAATGTGAAGTCTGCACTTCTGCTTGGAAGAGTCTAGAAGATGGAGCTTGTACCCTCCAGCTGCTTTTATAGTTCTGTCTGTCCAAAGAGGCCCAAGAGCCCAGCTGGCCTCTACATAAGGGGTGGGGACTCTAAGGCCGCTCTGGAGGGGGTGCACAGCATGTAGGAACCCAGTGGAGGTACTAATAAGGGCTCTGCCTCATTATGTCTCCCTTCATGCATGGCACAGGAGGATGCCCCTGTCCAATACCCCGCAGACGACAATGGCAGCCAGGGCCCTCTCTGCCCTTTGGACAGCAATCTCTCTCATTTCATCCTGGTGGAGTCTGGCGTGCCTGGGAGCAGGGATGGGCTGGCAGAGCTGCGGCTGAGATTGGAGAAACACATCTCTCAGCAGAGGACTGGCTATGGGGGTGAGGTCCAGGATAACATGTGGGGGGTGGGCTACAGAGGTGAGGTCCAGGATAGCATGTGGAGGATCGGCTGCAGAGGTGAGGTCCAGGATAACATGTGGGGGATGGGCTGCAGAGGTGAGGTCCAGGATAACATGTGGGGGATGGGCTGCAGAGGTGAGGTCCAGGATAACATGTGGGGGATGGGCTGCAGAGGTGAGGTCCAGGATAGCATGTGGGGGATGGGCTGCAGAGGTGAGGTGAGGTAATGCCCAGGACAACACCTGGGTATGTGCTTCAATGGTGAGGTGTGGCCCAGGACAGCACCAGGGGAACAGAGACATGAGGACTTTGCATGCATTAACATGGAGAGACCTCAGGAAGGATGGGCTCTCCCAAGAGGGAGACCACCCCACATACCTAGACACCTAGACTTGGGCTCTGTGGGACCTGGAAGAGGAGCTGAGTATGGGACAATGGCAATGCTGGGTAGTCACCCCAGCCGGCGAGCCACCTCCATACCAGGGAACAGGGTGGTTACAGCTGTATTCATTGGCATTCCTCTGGCGGGTTCTGGGCTTTAACTTCTAAGAGGTCTAGTTTCTACCACTGCCGCAATGCATCCTAGCACCAGAGGGCAGCATTGCCCAAGGATATGTGTGACTGTGGGTAATGGAAAGATGAAGTCTTGTGTACATTTGTAGTTTTTTTTTTTGCCTGTGCGTATTCTCGTTGGTGCACATGTGTGCTGGTACTTGGGTATGTGCATGAATGTGTGTGGAGGCCGGAAGCTGGCCTTGGATGTCTTCCTCCCTCATGCTGCATTTCACTGACTGAGACAGTATCTCTCACAGTCTCTGACCCAGAGCTTGCTGATCTGGCTAGTGTAACTAGCCAGCTTCAGAGGGGATCACTTGTCCCTCGCTCCTGAGCACTGAGCTTACAAGTAGGCTTCCACGACCGCTTGACATTTACGTGGGTGCTGGGGACCCAAACTCAGGTCTTCACAGTTGCACAGCACACTTTTTATCCCCTGAGCCCTCTCCCCAGCCCTGCAAACAATATTTATAAACAAAATGTTTCACTGCTTAAAATATGTGTGAATAAAGCCAGGTGTGGTGGTAAACTCCTTTACTCCCAGCACTTGGGAGGCAGAGGTAACAGGATTGCTGTGAGTTCGAGGCTAGCTTGGAACTACAGAGTGTCAGGTTAGCCTGGGCTAGAGTGAGACTCTACCTTGAAAAAAACAAAAAAAAAGTATGAATAATATAGTGCTAACAAACAGCAATGCAATTCCTTAGTAAGGGCAGCATGCTTTAAAATGAAAATCGAGCTGTGTCTTATGCCATCACGTACAGAAGTCCAAGTCCAAGTCCAAGTCCAACTTGCTTTGCAAAAGCCCCATGGGAACTCTGGCAGGTCTGGGTAGCTCCACTTCCTGCTTCTCTGTCTCTTCTCTCTTCTCTGTCTCTGTCTCTGTCTCTGTCTCTGTCTCTCTGTCTCTCTCTGTGTGTGTGAGTGAGTGAGTGAGAGAGAGAGAGAGAGAGAGAGAGAGAGAGAGAGAGAGAGAGAGATCTCAGTGTGTCTCCTAGGATGCAGGGTAGAATTGCTCTACCATGGTGTAGGAGAGGGGCCTTAGGACATGACAGATACCACCAGGAAACTGGCAGCTTCATTTTACTTAGGTCACTTTGCACTTAGATGGCAGTGTGCCAGCTCTGGCTACAGATGTAGGGTTGGAGTCTTGTTCCACATGGCCATGGTGTCCGACACACAGGCTACGGTTCACCCTTTGTTAGAAAAAGACTTGTGGATTAGATGCGTAGCTCAGTTTGCCTAACATGCACGAAGCTCTGAGTTTGATCCCAAGCAACACATAAACCAGGCATGGTAGAGCATACTTGTAATCCCAGTACTCAGGAAGTGAAGGCAGGAGGATCAGAGGTTCAAGATCATCCTCAGCTATGTAGCAAGTTCAAGGTCAGCCTGAGTTACATGAGACCCTGTCTCAAAAAGATAAATAGTTAATAGAGAAGAAATAGCTTTTTCCAGGGTGTGCCAGAAACATGACAATTGGACGGTCTGAGGTTTGGGGTGGTCACCCCAGCTCATGAGGAGCACCCAAGCTCCTCACCATCCCCCAGAACATTAAAGGGACTCTGGGCTGCTCTCCTCACAGGCACAAGCAGCATCCAGATCCCTGTCCTTTGCCTGCTGGTCAACGGAGACCCTGGTGCCCTTGAGGTAAGGGCAGGGCAAGTGAGGAGCCTGGCTAGCAGCCTGGCTACCCGGGAGGAGAGCTGGGGATCAGAATGCATCCCAGGACAGGGTAGGGGGCCTGGCTTTCCTGAGTGTGCATCTAGATCTCCCTCAGGCTGACTGGCTGCTTTGCCCTTCTTGCCTCTCAGAGGATTTCCAGAGCCGTGGAACAGGCCACCCCATGGCTGATCCTGGCGGGCTCAGGGGGCATTGCGGACGTGCTCGCTGCCCTAGTGAACCAGCCATACCTCCTGGTGCCCCAGGTGGCTGAGAAGCAGTTCAGAGAGAAGTTCCCTGGAGAGCGGTTCTCCTGGGAAACCATTCTGCACTGGACTGAACTGGTACGTGTCATGCAGGCTGTGGGGGCTGAGGAGGACATGGGTCTTCCCACTTCCTCTGGGATGGGGCTACTCCTTTGAGGAAGTAACACTGGACCAGTATGGGCCCTTCCTGCCCACCCTTACCTCCCAGGACCCCAAACTTATCTAGATCCTCATAGGGCAGAAGGACTGGGCAGCGAGCCCCTGGGGCTGTGGGTGGTACCTATCTGGGGGTCCTGCCATGCCTGCCATGGGAGCCCCTCAGGACCTCTTTCTGGTGTCTCAGCTGCAGAATATCGCTGCACACCCTCACCTGCTCACAGTGTATGACTTTGAACAGGAGGGTTCTGAGGGCCTGGACACTGTCATTCTCAAGGCGCTGGTGAAAGGTGAGCTGGGCAGGGCCATCCTTGGCAGCAGTGGGCCTCAGCCATATCCCTGATCCACACCTTCCCAGGTGGGAAAGACGATACACAAACTCATGAACCTTTCTCTATGGGGTAGACTTCATAAACTAAACATATAATACACATATATTCTTTTACCACAGTTTCTTTTAGAAACATTTATTTTATGAGTATGTGCGCATATGTGAAAGGGGCTGTTCATGTGTGTGAGGGCAAGCACATGTCACAGCATACATGAAGAGGTCAGAGGACTCTTGCCTGCCACCCCATTTGACGCAGGGTCTCTCCTTGCTATTTACACCTCAGCTTGGGAGCTTCCAGGACATTCTCCTGGCTCTGCCTCTCATCTAAGCTGCAGGCGCATTGGGAGGAGAGAAGCCCACCGCAGCTTTCGGGTTTTATGTGGGGCCTGGGGATCTGAACTCGAGTCCTCAGAGGTGCACAGCTAGTGCTTTAATCACTCAGCCGGTCTACCAGTTTCCTCAGTGTGCCATTGGTGGTTTTGAGTCTAGGCTCAGGGTGGTGAAACCATCACTAATTCCAGAACGTTTCTGTCAACCCAAAAGAACCCCTTGTATACCACTTATATTGCTATTGAACTCCCAATTGACCCTAGGCCCTGACCCCTGCCTACACTGTGTCTGTGGGTCTGAGCTTTGGAGCCATTTTACATAGATGGATGCTCACTATGTGTACTGTGTCCAGATTCTTTCATGAAGTACAATGTCCTCAGGGCTCATCAGTGTGGCAGCCCATGCCAGAGTGTCCTTCCCTCCCACTGTGTGAATGTGCCATGGATCTCAGCTGGACATGGTGGTGTTCACCCCAGCACTTGGGAGACAGAGATAGGAGAATCACCATGAGTTCAAGGCCAGCCTGGAGCTACAGTGAGTTTCAGGTCAGCCTGGACTAAAGTGAGACCCTACCTCAAAAAACAAAGCCAAAGAACAGAGAGATAGAGAGAGAGAGAGAGAGAGAGAGAGAGAGAGGCTTTCACCATCCAATGAGGTCATTAGAAGAATGTGTACCTCTGACTGAACAAGGCCCAAGACAAAAGGCTGGGCAGGGCAGTGGTGAGTTGAGGGACCCCTTCCGGAAAGGCATCTGGGCGTGGCTCAGTGAGTAGTGCTTCTTGAACAACCTTGATAACTAGAATTCAGGAATTCAGATCTCAGCTCCTTTGTAAATCCAGATGTGGTCACTAGCTGCTGTAATCCCAGCCCTCCTATGGTAACGAGGGAGGTGGAGACAGGAGAATCTGGAAGCTCTGGGTTAGGGAGCCTGGCACACACATAGTGAACAAGAGACCCCGCCTTAAACAAGGAGGAAGGTGAGGACTCACATTCCAGGCTGTCCTCAGACCTTCACACCCATACACACCCATTTACCCACACACACACTTTTTTCTCCTTTTTTTCTTTCTTCTTTTTCACATTTTTGTTAAAGTTTATTATAAAAAGGCATCTGATGCAATGTATCTAATTAAGGATAATAAAGATATAAAAAAAGAAGGCATCTGGCACTCTGGGTATAGTGGCCTTCATCTTCAACCCCACCCAAGACAATGAGACTCAGATATCCCTGAAGGATCCCACATGGCTTCATAGGAGCCAGTGAACTGGGTGCCCAGTGCCCAGTCATAGAGACAAAGACCCAACTCTTAAATCAAGGATCTGCTAACGATGGGTCTCCAGGGAATGTGTCTAGTCCTTCCCATAGAAGAAATGTATCCATGTGGCTACTTCTCACCTCGTCCATGGAAAGGCAGATGCTGACTGAGGTCCCCATTACTGAAGGTGGCTTGTTTCTGCCTCACTGGACCTTGTCTAGAGGTCCCAGAGGGTTGCACCAGGGTTCTCTGCGTGAAGCCACTCCACATAGCTCCCGTCCATACCTCAGGCTCCATGTGTCCTCACCCCCCCCACCACTCTGCCCACAGCCTGTAAAAGCCACAGCCAAGAGGCTCAGGACTACCTAGATGAGCTCAAGCTGGCGGTGGCCTGGGACCGTGTGGACATCGCCAAGAGCGAGATCTTCAGTGGAGAAGTGGAGTGGAAGGTGCCCTGCTCCCAGCTGAGTTTGCCAGAGTCAGACAGGGACCATCCTGAGGCTGACGCCAAAGGAAGTGAAGTCCCGGGGGTGTTAGATGGACCCATTCTGTCCCAGCTGTTGACCTATTAAGAGGGTCGAGATAAGACCAGGGCACCCTCAAAGTCCAGTCTGGGTAATCCTGGGTGCCACCCTTGGTTTATCAGTCCATCTCCAAAGCACCTGGGGACAGCATGCTCTACCTTCCCAGCTAGGGGGACAGACTGGGGTGCCCAGGGAGAGGATCCCTCCACCCCAGCCTCTCAGCTCCCTGCTCACTGTCCCCATGATCCCCTCCACCCACCGAGTCCAGTCCTGTGACCTGGAGGAGGTGATGACAGATGCCCTGGTGAGCAACAAGCCGGAGTTCGTGCGTCTCTTTGTGGACAGCGGTGCAGATATGGCTGACTTCTTGACCTATGGGCGGCTCCAGCAGCTCTACCGCTCTGTCTCACCCAAGAGCCTGCTCTTTGACCTGCTGCAGAGGAAGCATGAGGAGGGTCGGCTGACACTGGCCGGCCTGGGTGCCCAGCAGGCCCGAGAGCTGCCTGCAGGGCCATCTGCCTTCTCGCTGCACGAAGTCTCCCGTGTGCTCAAGGACTTCCTGCATGATGCCTGCCGTGGCTTCTACCAGGATGGGCTCAGGATGGATGTGAGTGTGAGGTCCCAACAGGGCCTGGCAAGGATCGGGCAGGCTGGATGCTAACTTCTTGTCTTGCAGGAGGCAGGTGTAGCCAAGCGGCCCACAGGCCAGAAGTGGCTGGTTGACCTCAACCACAAGAGCGAAGACCCCTGGAGGGACTTGTTCCTGTGGGCTGTACTGCAAAACCGCCATGAGATGGCAACCTATTTTTGGACAATGGTGAGCAGTTTCCACCATCGGGGGGTTGAGGATGGACCCCCCTCAGTGTGTCTGTTGTGGGGGAGGGTGTATGGTCAGGGGGCTCTGAGGATGGGATCCCTCAGCGTATGTGTGTGTGTGTTGGTTGGGGGAGCAGGTGTCTGAACAGGTGGGCTACTCCCTGCGACCCTGTCTCCTAGGGCCAAGAAGGGGTGGCCGCTGCTCTGGCCGCATGCAAAATCATCAAGGAAATGTCTCACATGGAGACAGAGACCGAGGTGGCCCGCACGATGCGAGAGGCCAAGTATGAACAACTGGCCCTAGGTGAGTGGTGGGAAGTCTGCATTCCCCTGTGGGAAGTTTCTGGAGATGGTGTGTCCCAGGGTGACCTTGGTAGCTCTGTATAACAGAGCAGGGCAGCTCCTCCTTAGGATGGAGGTCAGCCTCGAAGTCACAAAGTGGGGATCACATAGCCCCACAGCAGCCACACACTGAGCCCTGACACAGGGAGGAGACTTTAGGAATACCGGGGGTCCTCACAGTCCTGATGAGGGAGAGGAAGAGCCAGAGAGGGTCAGAGGTTGGCAAGGATGCTAGATGGTAAGGTGGGAGCACTCAGTAGCCTTGCATTGTGAGAGGCCTGAATGGACCCTGGGGCGTAGACACAGAGCATGCGCTGCAGGGGACAGGGCACGGGGCACAGGGCACTGGGCAGCAGTGCCTGTTCCAGCGTCCAGGCCTCTCTGGCAGACCTGTTCTCCGAGTGCTACAGTAACAGTGAGGACCGTGCCTTCGCCTTGCTGGTGCGCCGGAACCACACCTGGAGCAGGACCACCTGCCTGCACCTAGCTACTGAGGCCGATGCCAAAGCCTTTTTTGCCCATGATGGTGTGCAGGTGAGCAGTCCTATGGGAAGAGATGGGCCCAGGCCACAAAACAGCGAGGATGTCAACCAAATCCCTGGCCAGTCTCGTAGGGGAGGGGGGGTCAG
The DNA here is from genome assembly GCA_004024765.1 of Zapus hudsonius. Classification (NCBI taxonomy): domain Eukaryota; kingdom Metazoa; phylum Chordata; class Mammalia; order Rodentia; family Dipodidae; genus Zapus; species Zapus hudsonius. The sequence continues at coordinate 4,881 of PVHP010036500.1, read as the reverse complement.
CAGAGCAGCTGGCTTCACTCTTCTTCTGCTGGAGTCATTCTCTCAAGTTAGGTCCTTAAGATCCAGGGCCACCACTTCCATCAAGTCGCCTTGACCTTGAGCCTTGGTTACTTTATTGAAGAGTCACAGAGCAGCCAAAGGCAAATGTGAACTCCCACCAGAGTGCGGGCTGCAGGTGGTGCTGCGGGTCGGGTGGCAAGCGAGAGATTCCACAGCCCCCCTTGAAAAGCTCTTGGAAAGGTGTCCCCTGGCAAGAAATCCCATGTGGTTACATCTGTGGTGACACTGGCAAGCTTGTGTCGTTATTCTAGGCATTTTTGACCAAGATCTGGTGGGGTGACATGGCCACGGGCACTCCCATTCTGCGGCTGCTAGGTGCCTTCATCTGCCCAGCCCTCATTTATACCAACCTCATCACTTTCAGGTAGGTCAGGGTGGGTGGAAGATGCCAGTGCCGCTTGATGTCCTGGACCCTGTATCCCATGGGCCCCACTGCCCACAGCAGTTGGGCATGTGATCCCTTGGACCTTCTTTGGCTGGCTGGGTGCTCAGGGCTGAGCAATGCCCTTCCCAAGGTCACTGAGTGTCCCTATGTCACAGTGACGATGTCCCGCCAAGGACAGACCTAGAGGACCTGCAGGAGCCAGACAGCCTGGATGCAGAGTGGAGTCTCCTATATAGCACCGGTGGCCAGTAAGGGACCAAGGGAAGGTCCAGGAAGGATGGGGGAGGCTGGGAAGGACTGGGGTGGGGGCAGGGGGACAGGAAGAACAGAGTGGCTGGAAAACATAGAAAGGACTAGGAAGGCTGAAGGGGGTAGGAAGGATGGAACTGGCTGGTGGACAGTGACCACAGGCTGGACCTGGCGGACAGAGGCAGGCTCCCATGGGGCACTGTGGCCAGGCATATCCTCATCATGGCAACTTCCTGTGTGCCTGCACAGGGTAGAGAAGCTGACAGAGGTACCAAGAGCTCAAGGAGACCAAAGCCCACAAGCCGCCTTCCTGCTCACACGCTGGCGCAAGTTCTGGGGTGCACCTGTGACCGTGTTCCTAGGGAATGTGGTCATGTACTTTGCTTTCCTCTTCCTCTTCACCTATGTCCTGCTGGTGGACTTCAGGCCACCTCCCCAGGGGCCATCGGGGCCTGAAGTTACGTTGTACTTCTGGGTGTTCACACTGGTGCTGGAGGAAATCCGACAGGTCAGTGGCCAGAAGAGCCCCAGTGCTTAGTCTCTGGCTCTCAGACAATGTGGCCACAGGTGGGTCCTGTGCTTGGGGTTAGGGCTCTTCATCTGTAGAACAAGACCATCACGGGACTCCCCTATCTTCCCAGAATCCTGAACCCTGGTCCTGGTCACAGACCAGGTTAGAGACGGAGTCCTGAGCCCTGTTCCTGATTGAGCAGGACCATGGTACTGCCAATCTGAACACTCACTTGGATCATTGGTCAAGTTCAGACACTCAAAAGAAACTGATTCTGAGTTCGAGTTCTGGTCACAGATAGCCCGGACTCCAAGTTCAGTGATCAGATTTTTTTGGTGTGTGTGCATGTGTGTATGTATATGTGTGGTGTGTGTGGTTGTGTGTGTAGGGGGGTGAGGGTGCATGCATGTGTGCAGGTTCATATGCATGTGTGTGCCCATGTGTTTGGAAGCCAGAGATTGATAATTCCTCTCCATCTTAATTTTAAAAATATTTTATTCATTTATTTGAGAGGGAGAGAGACAGAAAGAAAGAGAGATAGAGAGAGTGGGTACACCAGGGCCTCCGGCCATTGCAAATACACTCCAGACACATGCACCACCTTGTGCATCTGGCTTTACGTGGGTACTGGGGATTCGAACCAGGGCTGTCAGGCTTTGCAGGCAAGTGCCTTTAACTGTTGAACCTCTTCAGCCCCCATCTTATTTTTCAAGACAGGGCTTTTCCTGAATCTGGAGCTCACTGATTTGGTTTGACTAGCTAGGGAGTAAACCCTAGGGATCAGCCTATCTCTGCCTCCCCAGCACTGAGATTACAGTCACATGCCACCATGCCCGACTTTGACGTGGGTACTAGTGTGTGGCATGCACTTTCCCCACTAAGCCATCTCCTTAGCCCCTGACCTCACCTTTTATTCCCTGGACTATCTTTCATGGATGTCCTCCAAGTCCTGATCACGATGGCAGGCTGAGCCCTGATCCCTGCAGATCCCACCCTAGCTAACTGTCAGAGGACAGTGGCCACCAGACTGTCTCCCTCTGCAGGGCTTCTTTACAGACGAGGACACACACCTAGTGAAGAAGTTCACTCTCTATGTGGAGGACAATTGGAACAAGTGTGACATGGTGGCCATATTCCTGTTCATCCTTGGTGTCACCTGCAGGTCTGTGGCCTCAGGTGGGCCAGTGGGCTAGTGGGCAGGCTCTAGAGGAAGTCACTGTGTCTCTGAAATCCTGGTGTGGTCCTGGCAGCTGTACATTTGGCCAGTGTGCTGTGTGTCCTTATGGAAATCTCTTCCCCTCTCTGGGCACCAGCAGCCCCATTCAGCCTGTGTTCTCTTCCAGAATGCTGCCCTCGGTGTTTGAGGCTGGCCGCACTGTCCTTGCCATTGACTTCATGGTGTTCACGCTTCGACTCATCCATATCTTTGCCATTCATAAGCAGCTGGGTCCCAAGATCATCATCGTGGAACGGATGGTGAGACTAGGACCCAATCCTCAGGGGTGAGCCCCTATATGGAGTCCTGGCCCTGGGGGATGAGCGAGCCACCACATCAGACCTGGGTAAAAGGAAGCCCCGATATTGGCTCTATGGGTGAGCCCCCTGGAACCGTGGCCCTAGACAGATGAGAAGCCACCACATGGGACTCTGATCTGGATGAGGGGTAAGGGTCCAGGGACAGAGTCCCTGGGTCAGTGGAAGCCATGAGTCCCAATGAATGCTGAGGCCCTATGGGGTCCTCCCTGACCCTGGGAGGACTAGGCTCCCAGGAGCTGCATACCTGGGTAGATGGAGAGAACCCCCATGAGATCCCCTAAGCCCCAGCAAGTGAGACCTTGATCATAGGTATATAGAGAGTCTCTCAAAGGACCCAGTGAATGCTGAGTCCCCTAGGACCCTGACTCTGGTAGGGGGGGGGGGCTCGGTCCCACTATGCCTGCGAGGGAGATAGGTTCTCACCTGGCCCCATCAGGTGCTGCTGACCTCTTTCCCTGCAGATGAAGGATGTCTTCTTCTTCCTCTTCTTCCTGAGCGTGTGGCTTGTGGCCTACGGCGTGACCACACAGGCCCTGCTACACCCACACGATGGCCGCCTGGAATGGATCTTCCGTCGTGTGCTCTACCGGCCATACCTGCAGATCTTTGGACAGATCCCATTGGATGAGATTGATGGTTCATGCCCAGCCAGGAGGAGGGGGCGGGTATCCTCTGGGCCAGTGGGGAGCAGTCCCCTAGCTCTGCTGCAGCCAAGGGGCTGTCCAGGGATATATGGGGTCTGCTGGGTTACCAAGACCCTAGCTTTAGAGATGGATGGCTGAGAAAATGACATCTCTCAGGCCAGACCTCAGGCCCTGCACACCAGTCAGGGTGGGACCCAGAAGCAGGGGTTGAGTGAGTAGTCCCCAACTTTGCCTTGGCTGGGAATTGGTACATAGAGACCCTGAATGGACAGGGCTAGCCTCCCGCCTGAAGATACTGGGGGAGGGGGGCAAATGGGCTTTTGTGGGGGATGGGGAGAGTCCATGAGTGGCAGAGGATGGAAGGGCGTTGTGAGGAAAGTACAGAGTTCTCATGCCACCCTCATCATCCTCTAGGGTCTCACTTGGCTGCAGTCTCCCTGTCAGCCACCCATCCACCCACCAAATACCCACATATTCTCAACAGCACCTTGCTTCTGTTGGGGAGCCTCCTCAGGTTGTGTGTGTTGCCTGTTGTCAAGGATGTGTGGATTATCCGTGGCCATAGGCACCCCTGAGTCAGGCCCTGCACCTGGCTGGGGCTCGCAGAGATTCTGGGGACTTCCTTATGACATGTGGATGATGGGTTAGCTACTTGCTGCAGAGAGGTGAGGGGTGATGGAGGAAGGAGAGCCCCGGGGTCAGGATGGGGACCCAAAGCACCACCCCCCTGTGGCACTTTTAGGGGAACACAGGCTTGAAGAGTGGGGAATAGCTCAGGCTAATGCTGAGGGGGACACCTGGCTATGGAGCAATTCAATCAGATAGTCAGCAGAAGACTAACCCTGACCATCTTGGGGAAAGGCTACTAATGAGGCTAGGCCAGCAATCAAGATGCTCAATAAATATTTGTTAATGGATGACGGTGAGATTGGAACAGACCCAGGCCCCCAGGGACAGCAAGACTGGAAATTACCTCCTAATTGGGGTGTTCTCGGCCATTTCCAGGGATGTTTTCTTTTCCACACTCACAGGGTTTGGTGTTTGCTCATTCTGTGGCATCAGCTTTCCAGGTCATTAGGCTAACCAGACCCTGCTGGCCTCCACCCCTCACCCTCACCATATGGCCCCAAGAGCCCAGCCCCCAGGGACAGGAGGGGGGAGATGGAAGCCTTAGCCAGGGTGGGTAGGGCTGGGGTCCCTGTTTCCTGGTGGCTAAAGCTCTGGCCTAGGGGAAAAGCCTAGGTCAGCTAACACCTCCTGGCAAAGGTAGACGGATGGTGGCAGGAGCACCCTAGCCTAGGGTTGGCTGTCCCCACAGGGCAAGCAGAGTAGAATAGTAGTTCTGTGGAAAGTCCTGTCCACAGAACAACCTTGCCCCTTCCTTACCCCACCTCAGTCCTCGATGCTTCAGGTGAAGCAGAATAATTCTCTTATGGTCCTAGGCCTAGAGGGAAACTGAGGCACAGCAGTTGCAGACCAGCTTGCAAGGTCCTGGC
>PVHP010036499.1:0-17832 GCA_004024765.1 Zapus hudsonius | reverse complement strand
CATGTGACCACACACAGACACACACACACCACACACACAGAGAGAGATAAAATTGTACTCCTATTTTGGGGGCATCTCCGATGTTTTCACTTTGTGGGAATGTTTGCCTGGGCTCAATGGTGGAGCACTCACACCCAACAAGGCCGTTGATACAGTATGTCTAGAACGTCTGCTGTTTTCCATGGCGCTGATGGAGAGGACCCTGGGTCGGGGCTGATTCTTTGCAGATGTGCTTCTGTGCCATTGAGCTGAGTCCTCAGCCTGAGTGCGAGATGGAGAGCTTTTCCTTGGGGATACAGGCCAGCTAGAGACAAGAGGCCGAGCAGGTCCCAAGCGGACAATCCCAGTGACAAGAAACACTGATGTCAAACATTGTTCGTCACAAGCTCCGATGGGTCATTTGGGGGCAATTGTACTTGTCTCTTTCACTAAGAGATCTGAAAAGCACTGGTGAAAGTGAAGGAAGGGAAAGCCTGCTTAGTGCATTCACTCCTTCTTCTCAGCCCCTGTCTCACAATATGGGAGTGGAAAGGTCTCTCTGGAAGGTTCCAGGTACTTGGATAAGGTCATGAGTCATTCCAAAGGTCTCTCTGAGCGCTTGCTTAAGCTTTTTTCTACCTGCTCGCTGTACACACCTCCTTGATGGAAAGTACTGATGGGGGTGGGGAGGAAGGCTGGTGTCTGGAGAATAAGCTCAGCCTCCTGCATCCCATTACCAAGGTTTTACCCACTAGTCTGTTTAGTAAAGGGCAGGCGACCTTACTTCCTATATTGATTTCGAAACACGGTGGTTGTGACCATCTGTAAACTGAGACACACAGGAAGAACCCATTATGGGCATCTCCCTCTTTGCCCCAGGGGACGTTCTCTTTCATGAGAGAAAGTGTGAGACACACTCCACCTTCAGCCTAGCCAGTGTCCTCAACGCTAATAGATCTGTGAGGACCAACTACCCACATTCTCTGTCTTGATCTGCAACTGGCAGATTCTATCAAAGTAGCTGTCAATTCTTGAGCCAGCGAGAGCCTGGTGGTGAAGCAGGGGTGTACCTCTAACAAAGTTGGCCACGGTGGCTTTTTGTCCCTCGGAACCCAGAGGGGTGCCTGTCTGTGTGTCTGTCTCATTCTAACAACAAGGCAACCATCACCCTTCTAGTGAACTTGACTCTCCACCGCGGGAGGACAGCTCTTGTAACAGCAAAGAAGCCCATGATTTCAAAGCCAGCTTCCATATCTCCAAACCAGTGAGTTTCTCTAGTCCCCAGGGATTCTCACTGTTCCCGTCTCTGAAGGATGGTTTCCTTCCTGCTGTCCAGCTCACACAGGACTGGGGAGATGCCAGCTCCATTCTCATGTCCAGTGAGGTCAACCCTCCCAGAACTGGGCTCTCAGCACCCTTCCTCCGAGTCACAACATTCCCTAGACACTCGTTGACCCTGCTGTGTTGTCTTGTTAAAAGGTCACGGGCATTTTGAATTCTTTCCATTCTCCTCCCAGTTATTTGTGATAGACTCTCAGAAGCTTAAAAATAACATTTATTTCCTCAGTGGTTTTGTATATTTCCATCTGGCAAACTTTATTTTGTTCCAGGGGTTTCTAAGGGAACAGAGAAGAAAATGGTTTATGCCCTACTTCCTACACTGGCCTGACTGATGTCAGAACTGGAAATGCCCTTCAGTCCGAAGTGGGTACACCCAGCCTCAGGCTGAGCCTTGATGCAGAAATCATATAAACTACAAAGACAATGGGCATTGTTTGGTCATTGGAAAATCAACTGCATAAAAGACTGGCTCTAATCAGGCAGCGAATGTTTTTAATAGGTTCAAGACACTTTGTGTGGCTATAATTACAGTGTAAAAACGGTTTGTGTTATAACTGTGACCACAACGACTGATTCCTGTTATTAAACTGAAAGTGAGGACAGGATAAGAAGTCTAGGTGGAGGGCAGTGGTTAGGGGAAGAGATGCTTCAGGAAGCTTCTGGAATGCAGGAAACATTGTAATTGAAGAACTAGGTGGTAGTCGAATGCGTGTGCTCAGTATGAAAACTCATTGGGATCCACAGTTATAGTCATATTTTCATGTGTGGATGACCTTCAGCAATAAGTTTACCTAAAATTAACAAAGAAACTGAGGTCTTTGGTTGAAGTAGACGACAAAGACATGAAAGCAGTTGATCAGGCCTTCCATCAGCAAGCGTGGTCTCAGTGTTCATATGGTGTTCCGCAGTAAGCATGGGCTTTGTACTCGTGACAGCAACCCAGGAGCCTGCAGACACACGGCCTGACGTCAAGAACTTGATGGTTTCCGGGCAATCACAATACAAGGGAAAGTGCTCAATACTTAAACCAATACTAGATTCTCAGGTCCGGCAGATGCACCATAGTAAGATGTGAACATTAGGGTAGGCATGAATTCTCTACGCAGTCTCTGTAACTTTTATAGAAGTCTAATGCAAGTCTAAATATTCCAGATCCTGAAAGTGACTACGAGGGAGAGATTCTTTTGTTTTAAGGGAATTGGAAGTAACTTTGTAGATGTGGACATATTTGGAAAGGGTCTTAAAAGAAGAATGAGATCATAAGAAATGAAACTGTGGAGGTCGGCTTTGGGGGGTGAAAGAGACTAGTCTGTGAGACTAGTGAATCAGGAGTGTGAGAGGGGTAAAATAGTAAAAAAAAAAATAATATAGTTAAATCAACTCACATCTGTGGCCATTTGCCACAGAGCTAAAGGAATTAAGTTGTAATGTTTATGAGCACCTCGAAGCCTTCGGTATTTTGTGTCTGTTACCATCTTGAATCCCCCCAAGAGCCTCACGAAGCAGCTGTTCTGATTTCTTTTATTTTACAGATAGAAAATCGAGAACTTGTTTGCTTCCAACAAATATAAAAGTCATAAATATATTTTAAAAAATAGATACGGCCACCTGAGACCTCTTTTCTTCCTTCCCAGCAAACACAGAAGTCATAAATGTCAAAAGTAGGTACAGCACCGAGTGCCAGAATACGCTTCAGTGGTTGAAATGAACTCAAAGTTGGAGATAGGTTTACACTTACATTTTGTTTAAATTTATTTTTTAACTGCAAAGAAAGTCATCTGGGACTAATTTAAGCTCTTCAAGACACAACGGTCTTGATAAACCCATTTATCAAGTGTGTTTTATGGAATAATTCAGAGAAGTATATTTGGCAAGGGCTAATTATCACACTGAGTACCACAGTGCAGTAAGTCTGGCCCACACAGACCAGACACAGTGCAGGAGGCTTCTTTCCCAGTTTGCTTGGAGAGTCTGCTTTCGTGAAGGCAGAGAAAACACAGATGCCACGTGGCCTATGGTGCAGATACAGGGTTTCTAGAAGCATTCTGACTCGTCTTCACAGTCAAGTTACTATGTAGTTGAAAGTCATATGGCTCAATCTCAGTCATGTCATTTCTTTCCCCTGTTAAATATTTGGATGAGACACAGTGAAAAAAAATTTTTTTTTGAATTATGTTGGCTTTGTGTAATGCCTCAATCATACAGAAACGAAAACTTCATCAAAAATCCACACTTTCCACTGGGAATTTTCTTCCTTTGCTGTTTTCTAAAGATTCTCCTTCCCCCAAAATAAACCACAAAACAATTCCCCCCCTCTTGATATTTGTTGAAGAGAAATACTTGAATGAAATTTCTGTTTTCATTTAATTCCAGACAAACCACACCTTCTACCTGCCAGTCACAAGGTAGGCAGGCAGCCGAATTAACAAAGAGGCATTTTCTTCTTGATCTGACCATTCAGTATCACAGGGTGTGATGAAAACTGAGACAAATATGGAAATCACAGAGGTGCCAGAACATTACATTTAAAAAATGGAATTGCTTGAGTCAATCTGGAATGTCTGGTTTTGTTGGTTTAGGCCTCATGGGTAGCATTGTGCTTCAAAAACAACTTGAATTGACTACCAGGATTCCAGGAGGGTAACGTGATCTTGTACCTTTGCGGGGAGAGATGTTTATCTCTGTCCACTGTTAGCAGCAAGAGGCTGGACTCCTCTACCTTTCCGTGTTGCAAAATAAAAATTGTTTAGCTAAGTTCCAAACCTGAATGGAATTTGGAAAGATGAGTGGGTGGATGTACTTCCTCCGGTCTTTGGTTTGTGCTAAGTTTTATTTGAAATGAATGCCCTTCCATGACTCAATGCTCTTGACCTACAGAAATATGAGGGCTAGGCAAGACTCATACTCACCACTTCCCCTTATGTGATTTGGCGGTTATGGAAAAAAATCCCAGTGAAGAGACCTTTTGAACACAGCGTTTGATCTATGAGGACAGACCGGGATACTTAAATGACACTCGGGAACTAGCAACTGTTCAACTGCTCTTCTGGAAACCCAGTGACTTCTGTCTGGCATAGCTGATACCTCTACAAAGACTTCCACCACAGGTCAGGAACATTAGATAGTTCTCACTTCTCACCTGTTGTCAACACTCAAGGTTGCAAGACATTCTTGCTTATCACCAACACACACACACACACACACACACACACACACACACACACACACGGCTAGAGGGGTGTGAAGCTTTGATGAAAGGTTGGGAAAAAATAAACAGAGAATTATAACAATAGAAGGAAGGAATTTTTAACCTCCAATAAGGAAAAAAAAAACTCCCTTCTGAATTTAGAAAAAGCACCCAAACTCCGAACCTTGATGTCTTGTTCTATAATGGGAATAAATCCCTGTGGGACTTCTGGATTTAGGGGCCTCTTTATTTGGGGTTGATCTAACTCTACCATTTTTGCTTTTCCTGGTGCAATGTATGACTTCATGCTTGGTCTCTCTAGACTAGAAGGTTCTAATGGCGCCATATGGACAATTTATGGTGCTGCCCAAAGGTCTGAGATCCAATTCTCTGAGAGGCCTTCACCTTCAGAATACGTTGTACACATGTCTCTGTACTCTTCTACGTAGAAGGTGCACACACACACACACACACACACACACACACACACACACACAGACACTGTCTAACAGTATGATTTAGCCTTCAATGACTAGTTTGGAAGATGCAGCCCTGTGCTTCTAACAGCTCCAGGATGGTGTCACTTCTGCTGGCCACAGCCCAAATGCTGAGTAACAGGGAACTAACATGCTCGATCTTCAAATTTCTTCAGTTGTCCCAAAATATCCTTCCCAGAACTTATCTTTTTGCCCATGCAGGACCCAGTGGGAGTGTCTTTCTCTTGAGGCAGGGTGCTTGAACTTTTCACTGGTTGCTCTCTGAGTTACACAAAGATCTATTGAATGTATTGAGACATCCCTCTTCTCTCCCTTACCCAGTCAAGATTTAGCTGTTTAAAAAATATATTTTTATCTATTTGCCAGCAGAGAAAGACAACAGAGAAAGAGAGAGAATGAATATGGGTGTGCCATGGGCTCTAGCCTCTGCTAACGAACTCCAAGATGCACGCACTGCTTTGTGCATCCGGCTTTACATGGGGAGTAGGGAATCAAACCTGGGCCCTTAGGTGTTGCAGGCAAGTGCCTTTAACCACTGAGCCATCTCTTCAGCCTCCTACAACATTTTTATAGGAGTATGTTTGTTTCCTTTTGAGCCATTTCCTACAATTTGCTTATGTTCCCATGTAACACTAATGGTTAGCCATTATTGACTGCTTTCAACCACAGCACCATACGTGGGGCTTTACATACATTTAAAAACTAGCCCAAGATGACTTCTTTCTAATTGGAAGCCAAGAAGTAAAGTTCCAAGGCTAGTCATCCTAACCACATCTCTAAACTGCTTCCAAAGCGCACTCAAGACAAAACAATGGCTGCTTTTGTAAAAGTTGAAGTCCTAAAATACACAGCACAATCTACTGTCTCCTCACTCCACTCAGCATTTTGAAAAATGTGTACTGCACTGCGATGTGCTTGCCTGCAAAGCTTCTTGTCTGGTTTTCACTCCTTTTCCTATTTTCTATATTTTACTCGTGGTGGGCTCAACACAGACCTCCTGGGGAAAGACTTGATGCCAGAGAGGAAAGATAAAGATTCCATCCATAACTCACACTGGACAGGGAGCTTCCCGATGCTGCAGGTGGGATTGGAGAGAGATTTATGGGGAAACAGGAGGGGAGGGTGACAGCTTGTTGGACGAGAGTTGGGAGGTTTGCTGGGACTCACAGACACACACCAAAAAAAGTGATGTCAATAATGTTATTTGTGAAAACACTGGGGAAACACCCTTGCTCGTCTCTTGACCACATTCTTCTTCCCAACAAATCCCCCAAGCCCTCACCCCTCACCACCCCCACGACCACTGAATCTCACCTCCTGCTTCAGGGAGAGCAAGGGCCATCGGGTAAGAGCTTCTTGCTGCTCACTTGCACTGTTATGGGCATCTCCTCCCAACCCAGCCCTCTTCCTCGCCCATCACAGACTAAGTTCTCACTCCTCGGTGAACACTTCAACCTAGGCTTTCTTCTTCCACCACCCTGTCACTGTTTCCTTCCTCTCAGCACAGGTGGATGCTGAGACCCTTCTTCAAAACTAAAACTGTCCCCCAATTCTGCCTTCTTGTAACGACTTTCTATTTCTTCTCAAAGACTTGTCTGAACTATTCCCATCCACCCCTCAAATTCAATTTCTTCCTCAACAGGGTACAGCCTGGTCTCCACCTTCCCAGCCTTGAAACAGCCCTGTGGAGACCACCAGCCATTTCTTAACAGCCAGCTCTGCATGCTCACTTCTCCTGACAATGAGGTACTGAGCTTACATCCTCTCTTCCCTTGGTTTCTGGGCTATGATTCTATCCTATTTCTCCCCCCACTCAATCAGTCCATCTCAGTCTAATGGAGACACTTGTTTCTATTTCTTGGTGTTACCTAAGTTTCTATTTTCAGCTCATCTCATATCAGTCTGCACATTTTCTCTGGGAAAACTCTACTATGTCCCCAACTTCAGCTAACGGCTGTCCACTTAACCATTTATCCCCACCCATGGTGCTCTCCTTATTGGAGCCCGGTACTCCACTGACCCCACTTTTTCCTTTGTTCTCATTCTTGAACCCACTCAATTATCTGTCATCTCTCTAACCAGCCCTCCACTTAAATTGTACTTGCAAGGTCCCACCAGCAACCTCCGTCCTACTAATGTCACTTAGAGCTGGCAACCAGAATAAGATGAGTGACTATTCCTCCCATCTAGAAACTATTTTCTTACTTGATGTTCAAATCACAAAATTTGCCAATATTTCTCTCTCTCTCTCTTCCTTCCTTCCTTCCTTCCTTCCTTTCTTTCTTTCTTTCTTTCTTTCTTTCTTTCTTTCTTTCTTTCTTTCTTTCTTTCTTTCACAGATACAAGCTAGCTTCTTATCATCCCAAAATTCTGTCCTTGAGACATGATTTCAAAGTTGACTACACTAGCCCCAGCGTTTCCATGTTAGTATCTAATAAATTCTCTATAAAATTCAAGCCCAAATACTTGATTTCCAATACCATTCCCCAAACCTGATCTCCTCCACCTCAGTAACTCATCAGTGGTCATTTACTTCTTTCTACCCAAAAATGTGGTATTCACCCTAGATTTCTCTCTTGATAACAATCCCATAAAGACTTCCTAGTGGGAAAAGAAAAGAATTTCTACTGGTTGTATTTTCTAAAGATACACAGCATCAGCATTCACATAACTTCCCCATCACCTCTATGCATTTCTAAAGCATGGGCATGGCACCAGCCTCTCAACCAGTCTGCCCTCAAGATGTCTTCAGAGCTGTGATCTCTCAAAGTATAATTCACCTCACTTCTGTAACAGCTTCTTAACAAAGTTAGAATGAAATAAAAATTCCTCATTGAGATCAACAATACCCAAGATGTGATCTGGTCCCTGGCCGCCTCTCTAAGACCATCTTCTACCTCTCTGTTCTTTAAATGCTGCAAGATTGTTTTCCTCTTTGCATTGACTTTCTACCTTGTTTAGCCTGCGCCTAAGCTTTCTCAAGCTTCTCTAAATCCTCTGGACTGATTCTCTCTCTCTCTCTCTCTCTCTCTCTCTCTCTCTCTCTCTCTCTCTCTCTCTCTCTCTCTGTATGTGTATGTGGTGTGCATGTGTGCATGCATTTTGTCATGCATATAGGCCTATGTGCGTGTGTGCAAGTGTACACGCATGTATGTGGAAGCCAGAAGTTAGTGCTTTCTTTGTTCACGCTCTCTTTCTCTCCACCTTATTTACATGGTCTCTCACTTGAACTCAGTGCTCATCAGTTCAGATAACAATACAGATTAGGAACAAGGTAGCCTTGGTTTTGGTAGGTGCTTAGCTAGGCACTGGCCCACGGAAGCATAGATACCACCTTACCTGTTCTAGCAACACTAGAACCTGTGTCTGATCCACTCTCATCCAAGAAGGCTACCAAGCATCAACTTCAGCAACAGCTTCCTGTTTCTTCCTCAACTTTCCCTGCGTTTAACACACCTGTGGGCTCTGAGTCAGCCTCCTTAGCTACCAACCAGTCAGGTCCCTTAAACACCTGAGCTGGTGATGAGGTTCATTCTGATAGGATGTTTGGCTCACGTAAATGGGCCTGAAACACATGTGTAAATCTCTTCAATCTTCTGACCTCTCTTGGCCCCTTACCTGTCTCAGCTCCTTCCTCCTTTCCTGTGTGAGGGGGATCTTCACCATCTCCCTTTGGCTAGTCTAGGATAAAGGAAAATTTCCAGTTTCCTGGGCACTTTCCTGTTTTGTTTTGGCATTTTTCTGCTTTGCTTCCTACACGTGTGAGCCCCTTCCCCAGAGGCTTCTCTCCTGGAGAGACCTTGCTTGCTCTGCGTGAGAGAGATTCTCTCTTGGCCTGGGCCTTCCTGCTTTGCTTTCCCTCCAAATTCTCTCCAAGATAAATCTCGTGATTCACAATTTACCCTTCTCTGCATCCACATTTTTAATCCTTTGTTAATTTGAACAAGGTCCTGAAGTTGGGGTTCATGGACCTGGGGGGGTCTCAGGCATGTTTATGGAGACCTAATTCCTCCCAGGACTCTAATCTTGCATTAATACTCTAGCTAGCCTGCTTGCCTAGGGGGTCCCCTGTCTACCTCCTGAACACTGGGGTTAGAGGTGGGCTGCCACACCCACCTGGCATTTACATGGGTGTTGGGAATCCAAACTCCTGTCCCCAAGCTTGTGTGACAAGTACTTTGTCCATTAAGCCATCTCCTTAGTCCCCTCCACACACTCTAAGATTGCTGCTCCAACCCCATCTCTGACCATCACCCTTTCTTTATCCAGGTCTGTTTTTTAATAGTGTTTATTACTTCTGAGATCATATTTTATATTTGCTTGTTTACTTATTTCTGATTTATTCCATAGATAATAAGGATTAGGAGAGCAGAGTTTCGTCTTATTCATGGTTGTTTCCTCTGTGTCTGGCACATTGTAAGCATGGAATTAATAATAATTTAATAAGGAAATATATCCTGACAATAATCCTAAAATCAGTTTTTATCCTTGTTTGCTGATATTGAGATTCATATTTCTCACTGCCTCTGACCCATGTGTCCCAAAGGACACTCGACTTCAGCTTGCTGAAAACTGAACTCTCCACTACGTCCATTGTCTCCCTGAGCTGTCCTTTCTCAAGTTGTCATTCCTAGGCTTAGTTGACAGACAGAGTGTCTGGGTATGGTTCCAAGTTTCTTTCTTCTTCCTCAGCCCCAGGGTTCTGAGCCCATTGGCATTTTACAATGAAGAATGGAGGAGGACCAAAGGAATGAGAAAACATTCAGAGGAAGGACTACCTCGAATGAGGAGACTCATCAGGCAATGGGGGTGAGAACAGAGGGGTCTCCTGCTCCCGGTAATGGTCCTATACCCCGTAAACTCTCCTTGAACACCCCCCCTTCTCTGCAACAGCAAAAGCTAGAAATCCCCATTCAAGCCAAACTGGTCTTGACTTGTCTCTCTCTCTCTCTCTCTCTCTCTCTCTCTCTCTCTCTCTCTCTCTCTCTCTCTCTCTCTCTCTCCCCTGACAGCTTCCATTATTGGTACCCATCCTATTTTATTCTGATTGCTCACTTCATCTGTTTTAAGATCGGAAGGTACTAGATTCTGAGCTCCCTATAGGCAGAAGCCATTGCCATAGTTTTGAGTCCCTAATGTGGCGTCTGGTTCATGAGAAGACCTGGTGGTCCTCTCTTGGATTGCTGCTGTTGCAGCCTCCGGTGGTACCTATCACCATTCATGCAAGACTGAGCTAGAAACCTGAGCTCAGGATGTGCGCAGGGCCACGTTCCCTCCGTAGACTGTAGGGAAGGCTCTATTTGGGTCTGGAGTAGTTCATTCAAGTTGCTCTCAGAAAATATCATAGACCAAGGGGTTTCTAACCACGAGATTTACTTCTAGGGGTTCTGGAGGCTGGGAAGTTTAATGCTAGGAAGTCAGAATATTCAGCATCTGCAGAGGGCTGGCCCTCTGGCTCACAGTTTGTGAATTGTGTGGTCTTAACAGCAAAAAGGGGTGAGGGAACCCTCGGAGATTAGTGCCTCTGTCCTCATGACCTAATGACCTCCCAGAGTTCCACCTCCTAATACCCTTACATTGACCATATGAATCACGGGGAGGCACCAGCCTTCAGTCTATAGAAGCCTCTTTCCTAGCTTGGCTTGTGTCACTACAAATCCAGTCACCTGGCATTCTCCCTATGTTCAACCCCCCCCACACCTTTTTATAAGAACACCCTTCATTTCAGATTGGGGTTGAACCCAATGACCTCATCTTAATTTGATCATCTACTGTATTTCTAAATAATGTCCAACTCACACGTTCTAGGGTTTAAAAATCAACAACTTTTTTTGGGGGGGGCACAATTCAATTCATGGTCCCATGTATCTAGAAAAACCAAATCACATCTTTAATCCCAATACTCAGGAAGCAGAGGTAGGAGGATTGCATGAGTTCGAGGCCAGCCTGGAGCTACTGAGTTCTGAGTCAGCCTAGACTAGAGTGAAACCTTGCCTCAAACAATCAAAAAAGAAAAGAAGGAAAAGAAAAGAAAGCCCAGCGTAGTGGTGCACCCCTTTAATCCCAGCACTGGGGAGGCAGAGGTAGGAGGATCCCAGTAAATTTGAGGCCTATCTGAGACTACATAGTGAATTCCAGGTCAGCCTGGGCTAGAGTGAGACCCTACCTCAAAAAAAAAAAAAAAAAAGGAAAGAAAAGAACTAAACTTGGCAGGTGGGGATCAGATGCCCAGTTAAGGTTTGGTAAAGGATCTCAGAGGCCTCAGTGAAACTTGCCTTCTTTAGCTGGTCTGCTGGAGGCCCCAGCAAAGATGAGGCCACAAGCACTGTCTGGTGGCCGTGTCATTCTCTGCAGGACTGATGGGTGAAGAGGACGCAGTGAAGAGGTCTGACACTAAGCATCAGAACAGTGCCAGCAAGGGTAGAATGTTCTGGAGTTCAGATCTACATCAAAAGGAGGGGCTCGGGCTGGTTGCTGTGACAATAATGCCGGGCCAAGAGGCTGAAAACATGCCACCCTCTAAAACGTCTCTGCCCTTCACCTGGCAGAGTCGTCAGGGGCTGATGTGTGGGCCTCTGCATCCCACGTGAGGCCCATGGGAAGATTCTCCCCTGCTCAGAGCCCACTGCATTGTGCCTTCCCATCCACCCACTGTTCTGGTCTCATTGTTTGATTCTGGTTTACATTTAAACATCATACATTGAGAACTTCTAAGATGCCAAGTGCTTTATGTGTCTTGTGTCATTCAATCTTTGTCACAACATCAAAAACTGAATTTTGGGGCTGGGGAGATGGTGCAGCAGTTAAAGGCGCTTGCTTGCAAAACCTGCTGGCCTGGGGTCCAGTTCCCCAGTAGCCACATCAAAAAGCCAGACGCACAAAGTGGAGCATACATCTGGAGTTCCTTTGCTGTGGCAGGACACTCTGGTGCACCCATTCATTCTCTCTCTCTCAAATAAAAATATATTTTTAGAAAGCTCAGTTTTCACCTAATTAAATAATACATCATATATAAAGATGAATAGATATTATCTGTAGAGTTTAAGACCTAATAAAAACCAGATAAAGAGACAGCCATATAGACTTTAGTTTTTTCTCTCCTTCTTATCACCCATTCCTTCCTGCAAGAGAAACAGTAGGTAAATTTTGTAGTAATCATCTCATCTCTTCTTTACTGAGTATAAAAGTATGAAACTTGGGCTGAAGAGATGGCTTAGCGGTTAAGACATTTGTCTGCAATACAGAAGGACCTGAATTCAATTCCCCAGTGCCCATGTAAAGTCAGATACATAAGAGGGCGCTTGTGTCTGGAGGCCCTAGCACGCCCATTCTCTCTCTCTCTCTCTCTCTCTCTCTCTCTCTCTCTCTCTCTCTCTCTCTCTCTCTCTCTCTCTCTCTCTCTCATAAACAAATAAATAAATAAAAATCTTTTTAAAAAAAGATCTAGATTCTTTTTTAAAAAGTATGAAATGTAATTGGGCCAATTTTTGTCCTTTATATAAATAGGATAATAATGTCTACAGTCCAAGTAGTTTATTTCATTTGATCATTATTATGTTTTTGGTTTTTATATTTTTATTTATTTATTTGCAAGCAGAGAGAGGCAGAGTGAAAGACAGAGAGAATGGGTGCACCAGGTCGTCTGGGTGCATCAAGTCCTCCAGCCCCTGCAAACGAACTCCAGATGTATGCACCACTTTGTGCATCTGGCTTTATGTGGGTGCTGGGGAATCAAACTCAGGTTGTTATAGGTTTTAAACTCTCAGCCATCTCCCCAGCACCATTATTATGTATTTTTGAGCGTGAAATGGTAGTTGGTTGACTTTTTTAGCTGTGGAAATATTCCTTTGTGGAAATAGACCACAATTTGTCTATGCTACTTGTCGTAGACATTTGGAGTTTCACCTATTAGAACCATTATGCGCAGTGTTGCTAGTGATAATGTTCT
Source organism: Zapus hudsonius (assembly GCA_004024765.1). Taxonomy (NCBI): domain Eukaryota; kingdom Metazoa; phylum Chordata; class Mammalia; order Rodentia; family Dipodidae; genus Zapus; species Zapus hudsonius. Next base: position 4,880 of record PVHP010036499.1, on the reverse strand, counting down.
CTGTGGCTTGAAAGTGCACGTGCCAAGATTGTCTAAGCTACATACTTAGACAATGAATGGGTTTAAGATAGGCACAAATTAGTTTTACTAGGTAATGCTGGGATGTTTTTACATTCCTACTAGCATTGGATTATCGGTCTCATTGTTCCACATCCTTCTCAACATTAGAATGTAGCGGAATTAAAAACTGTATGCATCTACTTTGCGTGAAATTGAAATTGTAATTTCCATGTAAATGTAATTTCCATCGCCTCTAAAAGGATTTAACCCTGGTAGGGTTAAATTCATTTCTCATTCTGGTCTGAATTGTGTGTATTTTTCTTACTATTTTGTAGGAATTTGAATTATGATTTGGACAATGTCTTTTTTATTCTGTATGTTATCATTGTCTTCATCTTTATGAATTCACTCTATATATGATATGCTTGTGATGACAGATATTTAACAGATGAATTTTTCAGTTTTCTTTCTGTTGTTTATATTTTTCTTCTTTTTTAATTTATTTTATTTAATTTATTCATTTTCAAGAAGAGAGATGAGAGAGAGAGAGAGAGAGAGAGAGAGAGAGAGAGAGAGAGAGAGAGAAAACCAGGGCCACCACCTTGTGGGTCTGGCTTATGTGGGTAATGGTGAGTTGAACCCAGGGCCTTAGGCACTGGAGGCAAGTGCCTTAACCTCTGAGCCATCTCTCCAGCCCTATATATTTTCTTGTTTAAAGAAATTCATCTTTGCCATCAGAGTATCATAAAATTATCCTCCTGATTTGTCTCCCAAAAGTTTTTATGTCTTCACCTTTTACACTTAAGACTTTATTCCTCTTGGCCTTGATGTTTATGTGTGGTAAGAGGAGAGAACTCACTTTAAGTATTCCTCATAGAACACCAAATGTCTCAACACCAATTGTTTTGTCTATATTGCTTTATAATGCCTACATTAGACTTGTGTACCCTTATTTAGAGCCGCAGTCTGTTCCATTGGCCTGTTTATCTGTTCCTGCACTAAGATCACATTGTTTTAATTACTGTAGTTTTGCTATGTCATGACATATAGTACAGTATGTCTTTCCAACTTGTCTTCTACCAGTCTATTTATTGGCTATTCTAGACTTACGTTCTTCCGTAAAACTTCTAGAATTAATTTGTCAAATTCTGGAAATATGTCAAAGAGAATATTGATTGGAATTCAACTGAATCCTTATATCTATCAATACCAAAAGTATTAAATTAACCTATTCTTAAACCTACTATTCAGCTCCATTTACTTGAGTTTTTTTTTAATTAAGTAAAGTTTATTCTTCCTTCTATAACCCACTTTCACATTTTCTGGTTAGATTTTTTCTACATATATTTTAGTGTTTTCACTAAATAGTTGTCATGGGGGAGGTTGAGGTAGGGTCTCACTCTAGTCCAGGATGACCTTAAACTCATGGCAATCCTCTTCCCTTTGCCTCCTGAGTGTTGGGATTAAAGGTGTGCACCACCACACACAGCTAGTTGTCTTGTTAAAATGTTTTTATTTATTTATTTGCAAGCACAGAGAGATAGAAGAGAGACAGAGAGAATGGGTGCACCAGAGCCTTCAGACCTGCAAATGATCTCCAGAAGCATATGCCCCTTTGTGCATCTAGCTTTATGTGGCCACTGGGGAATTGAACCCAGGTTATCAGGCTTTGTAGGCAAGCACCTTAACTGCTGAGGCATTTCTCTAGCCCCTGTGGTCTTTTTATAAAATATGTTTTAACTGAATATTGATAACATTGAATGTGATTGTTCATTTTTCACTTTTACACTCAATTTTCCTGTAAAATTTACTATCCTTAGATTCTTGGGCTTTTAAAGTTTTTTTAAAAATTAATTTAAAATTTCCAGCTCTAGTTATAAAATTATGAGGTCTAGGGATATAGGTCAGTAGTGGTGCATTTGCCTAGCATGTATGAGGCCCCAGATTTAATCCCTAATACATAATAAAAATAAAGTTTGAACCAGGGGTAATGGCACATGCCTGTAATACAAGTACTCAGGAACCTGAGGAAGGAGGATTGTTTCAAGTTCAAGGCCAGCCTGAGCTATAGAGCAAATATCCAGCCACCCAGCCAGAGCTACATAGCAAGAAACCCTGCATCAAATTAAGGACAACAAAAAATTATGTTATTTGGTTTTTTTTATTTTCTAATGCTCCAGTTTAATCTTTGTTACTGCATTAGTATGGTTTCTAGTAAACTTTTTTAAATGTTGAATGAGTCTCTTTTTTCTGATTTTTAAACAAGATGATTTCAATATTTTCTTATGAATTATACTATTTTTTAGGATTTTGTAGATGCTAATTTTCAAACTACATAAGACCTTTTCTACTTTAGCTTTTTTTCTCAATAGATATATGTTTTTATCAAATGTCTACATTAAATCATTTGAGCCCATTGATTCTATTGTTCTTGTTTTGTTTTGTTTTTAAATATGTATGCAATTATTAAAATTATCATAGGATTGTTTCAAATGTCCATGACTTTGTGTATGTTCTATAGTTTTTCTTGCTGTCAATTTGTAGTTTAATTCCATTGTGATCAGCTAGAGTACAGGGAATTATTTCAATTTTCCTGAAATTGTTAAGATTTGCTTTATGTCCTAACATATGGTTTTTTAGAGAATGTTCCATGTGCTACTGTAAAGAATGTGTATTCTGTGGTATTTGGATGAAAAGTTCTGTAGATGTCTTTTAGGTCCATTTGTTCTGTAGCGTCATTTAGTCCAGATGCTTCTCTGTTGATTTTTTGCTGGGATGACCTGTTGATATGTGAGAATGGGGTGTTGATGTCTCCAATTACAATTGTGTTTGGTGTTATCTGTGACCTCAATTCTAGTAGTGTCTGTTTAATGAAATTGGGAGCACCTGTGTTTGGTGCATATATGTTTAGAATTGTAATGTCCTTCTGTTGAATAGTTTCTTTTATCAATATGTAATGAATGACCTTCCTTATCTCTCATAACTACTGTTGGTTTGAAGTCTATCCTGTCTGATATTAGGATAGCAACACCTGCTTGTTTCCTAGGCCTATTTGCTTGAAATACTGTTTTCCATCCTTTCACCCTAAGGAGGGGTCTATCTTTTATGGAGAGGTGTGTTTCTTGGAGGCAACAAACAGAAGGATCCTGCCTTTTAATCCAGTCTATAAATCTGTGTCTTTTTGTCAGAGCATTGAGGCCATTGATGTTAAGAGTTATTATTGAAAGGTGTGTATTTATTCTTGCCATTTCCCGTTTTTTTCCGTTTTATCTTTACTCTCTTTATTACCTATTATTTGAATATGTTTTATTTTTTCCTGTGTTCTCATGTATGGATTTTTCATTCCCTTCAATCTGAAGGATACCTTCAAGTATTTTTTGTAGAGCTGGTTTTGTAGACATAAATTCCTTTAGCCTGTCTTTGTTGTGGTAAGTCCCTATTTCTCCTTCAATTATTATGGATAGTTTTGCAGGCTATAGTAATCTTGGCTGACAGTTGTTTTCTTTCAGAACTTAGAACACATCAGCCCACGCCCTTCTGGCTTTTAAGGTTTGTGTTGAGAAATTTGCAGTTACTCTAATGGGCTTGCCTTTTTAAGTTACCTGCTACTTCTCTCTTACTGCCTTCAAAATATTTTCTTTGCTCTGGGCATTCAGTAGTAGTAAAGTATATGTATTTTATAGTATAGTAGTGGTAGTGGATGCATATGGCGTGGAGAGCTTCTTTCCTGGTTTTGTCTGCTTAGTGTTCTAAGTGCTTCCTGTATCTGCATTGGTACCACTTTCTCTGAGTGGGGAAAATTCCCCTCTATGATTTTGTTGAAAATACCTACCATATCCTTAGAGTGAAATTCTCCTTCTACTATACCCTGGATTCTTATGTTTGATTTCTTAATAGTGTCACAAATATCTTGAAATTCCTATTCATCCTTTGCTATTATTAGTTTGTCCTCCTCTTTGTTGGACTGTTCTAGATCTGCCACCTTGTCTTTCAGTTTAGATATTCTGTCCTCTCCTTGGTTCACTCTATTGGTGAGACTTTGTACCTGGTTTTGTATTTGACTCACTGTGCTTTCATATCTAGAATTTCTGGATGGTATTTCTTTATGGCCTCTATTTCCTTAGGTCTATCTTCTATCAACCTCCGCATTTCCTTAAATTGTTTTCTTGTGTTCTCCTTCTGGAATTTGATGTCCTCTTTGATTTCTTTGAGTATTGTTATAATCATTCTTTTGAATTCTTTCAGACATTTCATCTAAGTCAGCCTCACTGAAGATCATTTCTGATGGATTTATAATTTTTGATGAAATTGTAATCTCCAGAATTTTTTTGGATTTCTTATAATGTAGAGATTTTTGCATCTTGAGTTATTCAGTGCTTAGGTTTCCTAATTATCTGCTGTATTCTTAGATGTGTGAAACAGAAGTTATCTATCCTCAGGGTGGGAGCCTAATGTGCTAGGTATGGCTCTCATATTAGTAGGCCTAAAATGCAAAATTTCCCAATATGCAAATGGACAATATACACACAGAAACAACCCCCACAGGGTATTTATGCAAGGGTGAGGATTAAACAGATAATCTTATCAAAGCTAAACTATCTAATTGTGTGTGTTAACTCATATCCTTAACCCTGTAGCCTGGGAGGGGGGTGAGATTTCTGGTTTAATCCTATAGACTAGGAGGGTGAGATTTCTAGGGTTTAGATCAGCCTCGGACTGAGTGAGACCCTGCCCCCAAGAAAACCAAAAGGTAGACAACAAAGTACTGTGAATCAATAACTATCAAATGCAACAAATTCCCTTTAAAACGCTGCCTATTGAGAATGGCAGTGCCTACATAAAGGTACATCAATCAACTCTAGGTGACACTGTTAGCTCTG
>PVHP010036498.1:0-17933 GCA_004024765.1 Zapus hudsonius | reverse complement strand
TTGAAACAACTTTAGATATTTTGAGCAAAAAGAGGTTTCGTGTAGGAAATTGATTATACATCTTTATGAATACACAATGGAAGGAGAGCTGCTGGAAAAATCTCACTTTCATTCTCCTGTTGGCAGAATGGAAGCAGAAGCCAGCGAGCAGGAGAACCTTGGAGATGTAGCCTGCAGGCCCCAGCCTCCACCACCAAGGACCAGAGCTAGTGGCTCGGTGACCCCGTGACCTTTGTGGAGGTATACCTCAAGTCATATGAGCTGTTACAGATACAGAGCTTTCTGGATTTCCCATACTTTTAAAAACTAAACATTCAGAACATGATGACAGGTCACTGCATTTTTAAAAGAAAGTGCTTGATCATTTCAGTAAATTTTTCTCATTAAAATAGGTGCCTGGGGCTAGGGAAATGGCTCAACACTTAAAGGCATTTGCTTTCAGAGCCTGCAGGCCCAGTTTCGATTGCCCAGAACCCATGTAAAGCCAGATGCACAAAGTGGTACCTGCATCTGGAGGTTGCAACCTCAAGAGGCCCTGGTGTGCCCATATTCATTCATTCATCCTCTCTCCCTCCCTCCCTCCCTCCCTCCCTCCCTCCACAAATAAAGTAATGGGTATCTGTAAGACTGTATCAGCAATATTTCTCTACCAGTGTATATGGTATATGAATACCACATGCTCTGTCCATTTGAGTTTACCTACCAAGGACTGACCAGTTCCAAAGAATTAATTTCCTCCCAAGAGTGATGACACTCTAGGCAGAAATAGAAGCATTGTGGGGGGGGGGAGTACTCTTTCAAAAGGATTTAAAATACAAAACCATGATAGTCTCAGCTGTCGGTATCATTTCATAAGTTAGAATCAAACCTTCACAAATGCGGCCTTGACAAAGCAATCAGAGTATTTCTGCAAACAACAGTCTAGACATTTACAGACATCGGAATTGTAATGTTCTAATTGGCAGTGGGAGGCGTTTGTAATTTTAGTCAGTAAGGTTTAGCAATGACAGCTGAATATCTCTGTACCACATCCACAGTGCATTTTTAACATTTGGTTGCATTTCAGTCTTAAATAATTTGCTTTCTTTATGTATGTATGTATGTATGTGATGGGGTTTTTTTTATTATAAAAATTATACTTAGATGAGATTGGTCACATTCGGGGTAGCATGACCATAGACAAAAAAAAAAAATACTATAGAAGCCAGGCGTGGTGGCGCACGCCTTTAATCCCAGCACTCGGGAGGCAAAGGTAGGGGGATCACCATGAGTTCAAGGCCACCCTGAGACTACAGAGTGAATCCAGGTCAGCCTGGGCTAGAGTGAGACCCTACCTTGAATTTTTTAAATTTAGTTAATAATAGCCAGGCATGGTGGTACATGCCTTCAAACCCAGCACTTTGGAGGAGGCAGAGGTAGGAGGATCGCCCTGAGTTACAGGTCAGCCTGGGACTACAGAGTGAGTTCCAGATCAGCCTGGGCTACAGTAAGACCCTACCTCAGTGAATAAAAAAGGATTAAGGACCTGAGTTGTGTGCTAAATACAACATCAGGTAGTAATGGCCACACAACTGTGGAAAGCATTTAAATCCTAATAATTTGGATTATGAGCCGGTTTTAACACCAAAAAAAAAAAAAAAGAAAGAAAAGATTCAATCAATTTTGCTTTAAAACAATCTTCTTTGTAGGTTATCCATAGTACAGACCTGAAAACAATAAGCAGATGCTATATTATTCTTGTTATTTTTAAAATATATATATAGGGTTACATTTCTAGTAATTAAAAGCTTTTTAATGAGTAATAGTTGTGCTCATTCTATATATCTAGGTTGTCAGATTATACTTTTTAAATTTTTATTTCGGTGGGGATGTTGTGAGACAGTCGTATATAGCTGCACCTGGCCTTGAACTATCTTTTTAAAAATTATTTAATATTATTTGCAAGCAGAGGGAGAGAGAGGAGAGGGAGAAAGAGAAAGAGAGAGAGAGAGAGAGAGAGAGAGAGGGAATAGGTACACCAGGGCCTCTTGCCACTGCAAACAAACTCTAGATACATGCGCCATATTTTTTAAGTTTTTTTTTTCCAGGTAGGGCCTCGTTCTAGGCCAAGCTGACCTAGAATTCACTATGTAGTCTCAAGCTGGCCTCAAACTCACGGCAATCCTCCTACCTCTGCCTCCCGAGTCCTGGGAATAAAGGCGTGCACCACCACACCTGGCTTTTTCAAATATTTTATTTATTTGAGAGAGAGAGAGAGAGAGAGACAGAGAGAGAGAGTCTTTTTTAAATATTTTATTTATTTGAGGGGGGGCAGAAAGAGAGAATGGGCACACCAGCGCCTCCAGCCAGATGAACTCCAGACACTTGCGCCACCTTGTGCTTCTGGCTTTACGTGGGTACTATGGAATTGAACTTGGGTCCTTCTGCTTTGCAGGAAAATGTGTTAACCACTAAGCCATCTCTCCAGCCTGCATGCGCCACTTTGTGCACCCGGCTTTTAATGGACACTGGGTATTTGAACCTGGGCCATCAGTCTTGCAAGTAAGGGCCTTGCTTAATATTTTACTTGCTTAATGTCTAAGCCCAGTGGCCTTGAACTTCTAATCCTCCTATTTCTATCTTCCACAAGCTGGTATTACAGGCATGCACCACCAATTTTGAGAGTTTTTGTTCAGAGTTAGACCACACTGCCCCCTGGGAATTGAGCCTCCAATTAACATCCAAAAGGATTAGCATATACTTTATTTATTTATTTATCTGTCTGTCTATCTTTGGGCAGGGAGTCTAGCCCTGGCTGACCTCCCCTCTTGCTTCCGTCTCCTGAGTGCTGGGCTTACATGTACATGTACCACTATGGAGGAATGCACTAACAGCCAATGTATTCAGTATATTTAAGGTGGGACATATGCACTAAGATTTTTTTAATCCTTTTAGAATTTAGTACTTTTCTTAGTACTTGATAATATTTATTAATCAAAATTGAATTTGACTCTTAATCCTATCCATAATATTGATTTGAAAATTTCTTGCCGGGTGTGGTGGTACACGCCTTTAATCCCAGCACAGGGGAGGCTGAGGTAGAAGGATCACTGTGAATTCGAGGCCAGCCTGGGACTATAGAGTGAGTTCTAGGTCAGCCTAGGCTAGAGTGAGGCCCTACCTCTACTGGGGAAAAAAGAAGAAAAGAAAATTCTTAATACTTTATTCTGAATTCTTAGCTTTGATTCAAGCCCTTTTGAAATTTATTTTAGTTTATATACAACAGGTTATAATCTTTTATGCTTTCACTTCTGCTTTTGTTACCTTGGGGCCCCCCTCAATGGGGTTGTGGTATTCACTGTGGGGTTATGAAGACCTCGGTCAGTCCCTGTAGGGTAGCAGGGGGGTCATGTCTCAGGGTATTCCTACCCAATCTATGACTTTTACAATCTTTCTGCTCCCTCTTACACAATGGTCCCTGGGCCATAGCAGGCCTGCTGGCAGTCTGATTTAGTATTGAGCTCTTTTTAGCCTCTGGATTTCTGCTTTGATGGGTTTTGATTACTCACTGTGTCTGTCATCATAGCCCTGGAGCTGGTTGTCAGGCTAGGAAAAATATTCATGTCACCTCTTCCTGTGCAATTTCTCCTGGTTCTCCTCCATTTTCTCTGCCACCTGTAAAATAAAACAGATTCTCCAACCAAGACTGAGAGCAGCTTGTGTTATAGGGGGTATGTAAAGTAATTTAAGAGACTTTTTGGTGTGTAAGCCCACTGTTCTTCGTCAGAGAGCAGTGGGGGCTTTTCTCTGAAGTCTTGAAGTAGAAATACCCATACCAATGGCAGACAAAGCCGTGTCAGCCAGAGGAGAGAGGATTTATTTGGCACCAGCAGGCCAAGTGTGAGTTTTTCCCAAAAAGGCATTGGCTCTGAACCCCAGTTCACAGGGGGTTTGATAGTTCAGTTACAGAGATGTGTACGTGACAATAAGGACAAGAAACATGGGAGTGAACAAAGCAAGTTAAGTCACAAATTGCCATAGTTATAACAAAAGATTTCCAGTGGTTCTGAGAAGTACAGATAAGGCCCTTGAAGCATAAGCAAAGGAGTGGTCGCGTAATGGCAGAGCTGAGGAATAGAACTTAGATAATACCCAGCAAATTCCATGCACCTCAGAACTTAAGGAGTACCTGAATTCTTGTCTATAAAGTTAAAGAATTAAAATTATAAACCACCAGAGGACAAGATATTTAAAAGGTATTTAAGCAACCTTTTCTGTTGATGATGTTTATCTTTTTTATCTCCTTTCTTAAAATCTTGATTCCCTTTTGTTTCTTTTGGCTTCCAATTACAATAAACAGAAGTTGTTCCTCAGAGCAGTGGTCTTAAAGCTCTTGGTTGGTTGAGCCACCAATTTTGTAAGTTAGCATGTCCCACCTAAAATGACAAGGAGAAAGGGTGGAAGGGTGCAGAGTCAGATTGTGCCTAGTTCTCGCTTGTACCTTCCATATGAAGAGAGGCACCTCTTCAGACCAACTTGGGACAAGAAATTTGGAGGTGTCCTTTCTATAGAACCCTGGATCCCAAAATTCTGGATTTGTCTCAAGTCTAAGGAGCCACATCTTGTGACTTATGTGTCTCCTGGAGCAAGGGGAGTCCCCTCAGGGTTCCGTGCCACACCGTAAGGAGCCAGTCTCCAAGCCCTGGTTTTCTCCTGAACTCCGCAGCACATATGTGTGTGCACACATGTGACTCACATCACAGCATATGAGTGTCCCTCCCCGAGGCTAAGATTAACTCTACATTTAGATATTTATGCTTTGTCTTCATTTGAGTTAATTACTCTCAATTATTATTGAAAGAAATCTTTTTTTTAAATGTCCCTTCTTAGTACCTTCTAAAAATTCCATTCTTTATTTTCCTTCATTAAAGTTCCGCTGAAATTCCTTCTTATTAAGCTCATCACAAAAAATCTAGCATTCACAATTTCCTTATATCACCTTATATAGAGCCACTATTAGGACATGAATTGAAAAGGGAAGTAACCATAAAAGGGAGAAATAAAAGGGCTTATATCAGTTGTTTTCAATAACTTGATCATCTTATTTCCTTAAGAACAGCTCTATGGCAATACCTGTTTTCATTCTGATATGTATCTGATGCAATCCTAATGGCTGAGCCTGTTCCAATATCTTTTAACCCATGGACAGATTAACATAGCTAGGACGAGAGTCAGGAGTGGCCGAGCCAGAGACTGTCGCTGGAGTGACCAGGTCCAGCTGACAACAGCTCTGTACAAATCAAGAATATCACCTGTGTCATGAGGCTCAACTCACTTTAATATCTGTATGAATAAATGTTTTGCAGAGGAAAAAAGCTTTACACATTAACTAGAAATCAAATTAATTGAATTTAAAATTAAGTAAATTTTGTACCTATTTTTTTAGTTATCAAAGAATTGAACAGCCATTCCATTTAGGTGTTCTGTAGTCTACAGGTTAGCAAGGCGGAGCTGGAAGGGCTTTGTTTTTCTTCCTTGGCCCCTGTGGTAGCAGCCCTCACTGCAGGCCTCATTCCCGCCCAGTGGAGACCTGAGCACTGTGCTCAGCCTGGGGCAGGGGCCTCATTCCCGGGTGCCAGTCTGGGGAGAACGCTGTCTCAGGGCAGAGTAGGCAAGTGGAAAGAGAAGAGAGTTTTTGTTTCTGTTCAGGTAAAAAGGCAAAAGTAAAACAAGCTGTTTAGTTGTTTATCCCCCCTTGGGGAGCCTTTTATTCTGCCTGAGTCATCTCCCAGCTGCCCATTGTCTTTAGCTGCAGGCGGCTGACCTTGAGGAAGGAAAAAATTGGCTTTTTACCTTTTTATCCCCAAAAGTTACAGAAACTTGTGACAAAAAGTTACAGAAAGATCCTCTGGAATTTTTTTTCCCTGACCATGTACCATTTATGTAATGGGGGAGTTGGGGATTAGAATTTAAATAGTACCCAGCAAATTCCAATGCACCTCAAAACTTAAGGAGTACCCGAATTCTTGTCTATAAAGTTAAAGAACTAAAATTATAGACCACCAGAGGATAAGGTATAATGAGAGACTTTATTTTTTAAAAAAATGAAAAGTTACAGAGATCTCCATCCACCAGTGTGGAGAGAACACATGGGAGAGGGGTTAGCAAAATCTGTGCTGTTCAGCCAAACAAAAGGAAAGATGATAACAGAGGACTCCCATCATGAGGAAAAAGGTTCCTGTGGGCAAAAATCTTGAGCCTTCCTAAGGCCTGGAGATTTAGAAGTCCTCCTTCTAGGAAGTCGTGTGGAGGGAAGAGAGGCTGGACTTTGTTTCAGTGACTTCTAAAGACCTCAGCCAGGTAAGTAGAGAGACAGCTGGTTGGTCCATACCTGACCAGTCAGTTTTAGCACCTAGGTCTGAGTTCTGGCTAGACTCACCTCCCACTCAGGGGGAGGGGTCTATGGAGCATTCTCCTTCCTCTTTTATCTTGTCCAAAGCTTGTTGTATTCTCAGACCCCAAGCATCTACTGTTTAACTGTTTCAATCATTTTTCATAGTCCAGTAATTTGCTCTTACGGTCTGAGTTTCCTGCCCATGGGATGTGGACTTGATTTCCAGTGCCAGATATACGTTCTCTCCCACTGCGTGTGCCTCATGTCCAGTCAGAGTTGGTTATTCCACGGTGTGTATGTACTTCTCTGGCTGGTTGACTTCGTAGTGTGCAGGGTCTGAATTAAAGCCCTATTTGACCTCAACTTGGGAGCTGGGGGGCTGAGGGGCTGGGGACAGCACGTAAGTCTATCTCACCAAAATCAGCTAAGATGTGTGCCTCCCTGGATTGGACTGTCTTGCTTCACTGGCATGTCTATTTGAAACCTTTTTCTTATTTATCTTCCTAGCTAATCCAGTCATTTTACATAAGGAAGACTGTGTAAAAAGTAGAAACTCCTCCTCCTTCCCAGATTTCCACTTTTGTCTTCTTCCAGCACCATGGAAGCTGGAAGGGGAGTGTGGCTCCACTCAGCTCAGAGCTGCTGGAGTGCCCACTTCCTTGGCATTGCCATTCGAGAAGACCGGGCCTCAGGAAGTCACACATCTCCCTCAGAACTTGGGAAGAAATTAGGCTTGGGATCTTGCCTGTATCTGATCTATCTTCCTCTACTTTCTAGATCCCAAGTTCAGTTTCTGTTATTCCACTCTGTACCAGAGCAAAGGATTATAATATCTTCAGTTGCAGAGGTAGTTTGGTCTTTTTTTTTTTTTTTCCTACTCGGTCTCCAGATGCCCTTTCTAGCTTTTCCAGTGCAATTCAAAATGTAATTTTGATCTGCTCGATTTTTTATGAGCCCAGTAGAAGGGCTTTGCAGAATGCTGGTAACATATTGACCCCTTAAGGCTCCCACAATACCATTCCACTTTTCAACACAGATGCTGAGGCTGGGTTTGCAGATTTTATCATGGTGAATAACCCTTTCTGTCAGTATGATCATTCTCTTTGTTTTGTACTTTTTTGATCTCAAAGAAAACATGTATTTTTCTAAATCCTTTTTGGTTGTACGTAGGTATTTTCTTTTATGCTCTATTCTCTCTCTCTCTCTCTCTCTCTCTCTCTCTCTCTCTCTCTCTCTCTCTCACACACACACACACACACACACACACACACTTGTGTTTCTCCACCCCATTTTTTTTATTGTTTTGCCTGAGGCCAGCATTCTACCACTGAACTCTATCCACAGCCCTGCTTACGGTTTATTTTGAGCCTGGCCTCACTAAATTGAATAGATTGGCCTTGAACTTACTCTGAAACCTAGGCAGGCCTTGAACTTTCAACCCTCTGCTTCACTTCATTCCTATGTAGCTAGGATTGCAAACCTGGCCCAATCTCCCTGGTTTGCCTAAGAAATCTTGCAACGTAAGGATTGTCTGTGTCACACAGCTGCACTTTTCTCCAGCATTATGCTCTTGTCCTTGGTATTAATTTAATGAAGAAATAAGTGAAGAGATCTGGAATTTTACTCTGAAGATATAGTTAGGAAAAATTAGATGATGAAGTTGGTCCGTTACTTATAAGATAGATCGTGTCAAAGTTACCTCTACATTAAGAGTTCCTGCTGATGTGTAAGATAAATTTTACTTTCTGGAAAGTCCTATTGTTAAAAGGGGAGAACACATAAGCTTAACTGCATGAGGCTGAAATTTATGTAGTAGTTTAGTTGTTAGTTTCGAAGTGTGTTTTGTTGTCTTTGAAGTGAATCTAGATGACGGTGATCCCAGCTGAGGCACAAGAACTCCTCCTCTGACACCTGCTCCCATGACTCAGTGACCTAGCGGACTCCTATGCTTTATAAAAATGAAGGAAGGGCTCCTAGAGACGTGAAGCTTAAAGCAAGTTAATAGAAGTTGCATATTTTCAAACGAGTGGTCGCAGTTGATAATAGTGGAGGAGCCTCCCAGTGCTGTTACCTCCTGTTCTGGTTTGCTGAGGGTGCAGAACACTGTGGAATGTATAAAACATAGGATCCTAGCATCATGTTTATGCTTGGATAAAGAAGTTTTTTACTTTTATTTTAATGCTAAAACTAAGAAGGTATTTTGCAGGAGAATTTAGAGAGCATATGCATACAAACAGCCGGAACCCAGGTCTGTCAGTTCTGCCTTTTGTGAGTTACAGTGTGCTTGCTTGCTTTGGAGGTCCCTGTGTCTGCTTGGATCTGTGAAAGCGGGGCCGGCCTTTCCTTAACTTCCCCTAGGTCTGTTAGTTCCATAAATACTTTCCTCCCCCAAGTTGTGCCTGGTTTGGAGATTCATCCCAGCGGCCTGTGGCTGACTACAACAAACAGATTGACTATGAAAGAAAAAAGAAGATGGAAAAGGATCTGGGCAGATAAGCAACATGCTCTAGACTTGCTCTTTTCAGCCTTTGAGAAACATCAGATTACAATCTTGGTGGACATCACAAAACAGCCTGTGGTATGTACATGTTCATGTTGACCTTTATGCCCTGCGTCATTAGTGTCATTACTGAAAAGTGTATCCTTTGGGATTCATTTCACACTCACTTATGCTAATGACAGACTTATGTTAGCATGCAGAAAACCTGCCAAAACGCAACTATTTTTTGAACATTGGCTTCATTGTTTTAGATTTAAAGTACATTGAAACTCAAATAAAAGAAAAATAAAAAATTAAAGTGCATTGAATATCAATAGTATCATATGAAGAAAAAGAATTAACCTTTTGATTTATTGTTGACATTAAGTCTGAAGTTTGTTACACATTTCATTTTAACTAGTGCTTCCCAAACTTCTGAAGTTTCATTTTTGGTTAAGAGAGTGTTCATGCTGCAACATTAACAACTTTTTTTTTATTTTACAACAAGTTATACTCTTTTTCTGGGGGGCAGGCTTCAAGGTGGGGTCTCACTCTAACCCAGGCTGACCTGAAATTCACTGTTTGTCTCAGGGTGGCCTTGAACTGTCTTCGATCCTCCTACCTCTCCCTCCCAAGTGCTGGGATTAAAGGTGGGCACCACCACACCCAGCAGGTTGTACTCCTTTATCCCTCCCTCCTATTCCCATGACCCTGGGGGCCCTCCTCAGTGGGTTAAGCCTCAGTCAGTCCCTGTGGGATAGTGGCAGGGTAGGAGGGGACCATGCCTCAGGGTATTCCTACCCACTCTGTGGCCCTGACAATCTTTCTGCCCCCTCTTACTCAATGTTCCTTGCGCCATGGCAGGTCTGTTGGCAGTCTGATTTAGTGTTGAGTTCTCTGTAGCCTCTGGATTGCTACTTTGCTGGGTTTTGATTGATCACTGTGTCTGTCACCATTACCTCAGAGCTGGTTGTCAGGCTAGCAGTAAGAGCAGTATTCATGTTGCCTCTCCTCTGTAAATTCTGGCAGATATGGTAGAGGGGCGCAGTTGGCTATCTGCTTATGTATGGACTTGGTTCTCCACCATTTTCTCTGCCATCTGTAAAATAGAATAGATTCTTCAACCAAGAGTGACAGCTGCTTAGATTAAAGAGGGTATATAAAGTTATTTGAGAGACTTTTTGGTGTGCAAGCCCATATTGCTTCTCCAGAGAACAGGGGGCTTCTCTCTGAAATCTATGGGTTTCCTGACTATAGTAGTTTGATCCAGATGTCCCCCATGAATATAATTTGTTCTGAATGCTTGGTCGCCAGCTGATGGCAGTTTTGGAATTGGAACCTTGTTGGAGGTGTGTTGTTGGGGGTGGGCTTATGGGTTATAGCCAGTGTTCCCCTTGCTAGTGTTTGGCACACCTTCCTGCCACTGATTACAGTACTATGGCAGAGGTAATGTCCACCCTTTGCTCATGCTGTATTTTCCTGCATGATGGAGCTTCCCTCAAGTCCCTAAACCAAAATAAACCCATTTTCTCCACAAGCTGCTTTTGGCCGGGTTCTTTGTCACAGCAACGAGAAAGCTGACTATAACAGTTTGGGTACCAGAGAATGGGATCTATTGTTGCTGCTAGAACCCTGACTCTGTGGCTTTGGCCTTTTGGAACTGAGTTGAAGGAGGAATGTGGAAGGATTTGAAACATTGGCCTAAGAGATGCCTTGCAGTGCTGTAAGTACAGCTTCATAGACCGTTCTGGTCGGAGTTGGAAAGATCTGAATGTGATAAGGACGATGGCCTGTGAGATCTGGCTGACAAGGGGGAGAAAGAACTTTGACAGTACTGGTTTAGAAGCAGTTTGTGTGAGAAGCTTGCTGCATTCTGCCTGCCTGTGTCCTGAGAACTCGTGCAGGGTTGCTTTGTGTAGAAATTGACTCGTGTGACAGATGGAAATGCCACAGAAAGAAATGTAATCTCTGGGCTGAAACAAATGTTGCCCATTTGGCTGCAGTTGTTTGAGAGATGATAACCACTGAGATTGGGCCAGGTGATCTGCATTGGGACAGCAGGAAGAATTCGGACTCTTAGAAGTAAGGGGCCTGAATGTTTAAGGAAGCTTCCTGCTCTCCAAAGTTGGCTCTGTTCCCCCTGGATTAACAAGTTGGTAGCCCACCTGATACTACAGAGTATAACAAATGCAGGAAGAGAGGGTCATTTGATGTGCAACATGGTTTTGTTTTTCGGTAAAAGCCATGGGCAGTGTGAAGCTGTTGGATTACCTGCATGGAAGCCCAATGGAGCCATGAAGATGAACCATGGGTTGTAGTGGGGACCCTGTGAAATGCCAGGACTATGGGATGGCGGCCAAGGAGAGCTTCCAGCACTGGATGAAATTTTCCCTGATTGTGAGTAGCTAAGCTACAGGGGCAGAATTGAAACTCCAGAGAGAATTATCAGACTTGGAGCTCGAGTTTAATGTTTGCCATTTGTTTTAAATCTTATGTTGGTTCAGTTTGTCTTTGCTATGCCCAATGCCATCTTTTACAGTGTGAATGTGCCATTATGGGTTTTGGGGTTTTTTTGTTTTATTTTGTTTTTTGGTATTACGGCTTGCGGTCCATGGATTACTTGGAAGGTCATTGTACACTAACACTCGGTTCATCCACGGAACTGGGTGGGCAGTCTTGAGAGAGCGGTAGGCCGACAGGCATAGCCACCTGGGAGAGCATGGCAGTGAACAGCTCTCGTTTATTGTATAGATAAAAGTTGTTTATATAGAGGAAAAGGCAGAGTTAGGGGCATAGGCAGCAAGGGGATTGGTAGGGGCAGGGTGGTCTGGATGTCTCATGAGTGGATTGGCAGGGGCCAGTAACCTGTGGATGCCTAGTTTGCATAGATAAGTTGGGGAGGCTTTCTTTTTTATTATATAGATATATATATATATTCCATAATGAATTACATTATTTAGTGGGCAAACAATGAGTTGTTATCCCCATTTCCCCAATGCCCCCCTTCCCCATCCCCAATAAGCTGGATATCCTCCTCCGTGGGTCGTCTGGATCAGTCCTTGTGACAGGGGACCATGGATAGCCTAGTATTCAGCCAGGTTCTCCTGGCCCAAGTGTGTTGTCACTGAGGGGTGCCATGCCTCTGGATAGTCTCCCCCACCACGGCTCTTACAATCTTTCTGCCCCCTCTTCCACTCAGTTCCCTGAGTCGTGGTGGGTGAGTATTAAGGCTGCTTTAATGTTGTGAGCTTAGGGGTCTTTGTGTCAAAAATTGTTGGTTTCTGTCACCCTGACTTATCCTGTGTTGATTGAATGGCTGTGGCTGTGGGTCCCTTGTTCATCCCATCATTCTCTGCGGGGTTACATATGGATCCTCCATGATATGAATGTGGTGGCTCATCTCTTGCCAGGATCTCAGCTATCTGCCTACCGTCAGATGGTAGGATTAGATGGGCCACAGCTCTCGCTGTATCCTGAAAAATACAAACACAATCTCCATCGGAGAGTGAGATCAGTACAGGTTAACAAATAAACACAATTCTGGATTAATTAGATTCTATTTTTAGTAGCCTCCCCGTCAATCACTCCCATAATGCATCTTTTCTTATGAGCCCAAGAGTACAGGATCCGGTACCTATCGCCCTGAGTCCCCAGTTCCAAGTTGGGGAGGCTTTCTACGTGATTCTAGACATATTCGGGGTGGCTGCAGAGGGACTGTGACCTTTCAACTTTTATTGTCCAGGTTTGCTATTACAGCTGGGTGAGCTTAGGCCTTGAATTGTCTGCTTATCTCAGGGCTGTGGCCTGTCAGGAGGGCTGGAGTTTTTAGGATAAAGGGAGGAGACTTTGATGGCGAAATGCCTACCAGTCTCAGATAAGCTCAGATAAACTCAGAGATTACCGGGGTTTCAGGCCAGCCTCAACTTCCTTTAACCCTCTATCCTCCGTGCCTCTTAGCAGGGTCCCACAAAGGCTCAGTTCAAGACCTTAGGTTATGGAGATGATTGAATATTCTTGGAATGGAGAAAACCTGTGGGGATTTTAAAGTTTAGCTGAATGCGTTTCATTTTACACCATGTATGGTTTTCATTTTATGGGGACCATGGGAGGATTGTACTTGTTTGATTCAGGTGTCTCCTATAAAGTTAATGTGTTCTGAATGCTCCATCCCCAGATGATGCTAATTTTGGAATTGGAAACTTGTTGGAGGTGTGTTGTTGGGGGCGGGCTTATGTGGGTTCCCCTTGCCAGTGTTTGGCACACCTTCCTGCCGCTGTTTGCAGTGCTGTGACGGAGGTGATGTCCACCCCTCTGCTCATGCCATTGTTTTCCCTGCCATCATGGAACGTCCCTCGTCTGTAAGCCAAAATAAACCCATTCCTCTATAAGCTGCTTTTTGTCAGGTTCTTTGTCGCAGCGAGGAGAAGGCTTACTACAACACCAACCGTGGGATTCTGACTTGGTTTCCTGTACCCAATCTGAGTTCTCTCCCAAAGAAAGGGCCTCGCATTCAATCAGAGAACACTTGGCTACCCACGGATGCTGTGTGTCGCTATTGTACAAGTGTGTACATCTCGTCCAGCTGGTTGGTTTCATAGTCTGCAGGGTCCCCTTCTTATTCATGCTCTTAGCAAATGTCCTCCAACAGCTCCATAGGGCTCTCCAGTACCATGAAGGCTACCTACCCAGGACGGAGCTGGTTTCCCTTTCCATTCCTGCATGGTATTCGGATGTCCTGTGACCACAACCTGTGCTGTCTTCAGGAATAGGGGCTAACCTTTAGTTCTGGCAGTTAATCAAGTGTTTTAGAAGAAGCCTAAATTGTTTTTGGGACATCAGGAATTACACAAAAGTCTAGACAGCATGAATCAGTTCCATAGAAACCCTCCTTCTGACTAGCTTTCTACAAGATATAGCCACCAATAAAGGGGGGGCGCAGTCTGGACAGGAGGTGGAAACAGCTTAACCTTCAAACCATGGACTCTGGCCCATAAATCCCAAGCTCAGAATTGGGTCCCCCCCCCCCCCGCAACAGCGAAATGTTAACAGCTTCTTAATGACTTATTCTCTTTGGCATCAAAGCTTCAGAAGCAGCTTCCAAGATTGAAAGATTAAAATATTTAAAAAGGAATAATTTATTAGCTGAACTGTGTTTCTTCTGGTGTTAATGAAGTTTGTCTTTGTTATTTCATATATGAATATATCTACACGAACGGCTATTGCAGACACTGAAAGCAGACAAGATATTCCTACAGAATAAAACAAGCATAAAATCAGATGGGGGAAATAAGCACTTGCAGAGGAAAATTCCAGGGACAACAGGGAAGTCAGTTTTCTTTGCCTTAACATGGGATCATGTTGCATCAAAGGAAAGGAGTTTCGGACATCTGTGTTTGGAGTGAGTGTGGTGGTGCCCCTCTGAAATCCCAGGAGCTGAAGCAAAAAGATCACAAGTTCAAGACTAGCCCAGTCTAATGGTCGAGAGAGAGAGAGAGAGAGAGAGAGAGAGAGAGAGACCTGTTTTAGGTCTTGAGATCATTTCTTTGTTGTTGTTTTTTGTTTGCTTGCTTCTTTGTTTTGGTGGTCTCCCCCCCCCAGGTTTGATCTTGCTCTAGCCCAGGCTGACCTGGAATCACTTTGTAGTCCCAGGCTGGCCTCAAACTCACAGTGATCCTCCTACCTCTGCCTCCCAAGAGCTAGAATTAAAACCATGATCCACCCTGCCCAGCCCCAGCTGGCAATTTCTGCATGAAGGTTGGTGAATCTCCTGTAATGGAGCTTTCTGCCGTACAGTAGCCAAAATGCCCACCTGGAGCACCTCGCTGCTAGCCCCCCACAGAGAAAATGGGTCCGGGTTATTCCAGGAAGTTTCAGGGAAGAACATTCTGATTGACCTGCTAGGGGTTGTGTGCCCTTTTCTGGACCAAGGAAGGGGGCAGTCCAGGAGTGCCAGCTGCCTCTTCCTCCCTGCACTGTCGGGAACAGTTTTGACCTAATCAGTAGCAGTTCTTTCTTTTTTAAAAAAAATATTTATTTACTCATTTATTTGCATGCAGAGTGATAGAGACAGAGAATGGGTTGTAAGGGCTTCCAGCTGCTGCAAACAAATTCTAGATACATGAGCCACTTTATGTATCTGGCTTTATGTGGGTACTGGGGAATCGAACCTAGGTCATTAGGCTTTATAGGCAAGTGCTTTAACCACTGAGCCATTTCATCTATAGTAATCGTTTCTATAGCTACCTCAGATTTAACGTGTTCAGCGACTCTTTGGTTTTTTTGAGGTTGGATCTCACTCTAGCCCAGACTGACTTGGAAACCTCAGTGACATTCCCCAGGTCGCTCAAGGCAGACACCAGAAATGTGCTACCACTTTCTCAGTCAATACAGCACACAGACAACATACTCAGCAGGCCGGGACAGGAGGCCCTCGCAGGTGGGCCGCTCCTCCTGACTTCAGCCCGGGAAGGTCTTCCATCACATTGCCTGACGTTTATTCAGACATCTTTTGTCTCCTGCTTTGTACGGTGTTGAGTCCATCGTTAACCCAGGTGTGTGGGCAGCAGGACTGGAGCTTTGTCTTTGTTCATTCGGTTCCTAATCCCAAAGGAAAAGTAGACATTTTTAGCATTGATAGCTCATTCCCAAATTCACCATCTAATATTTGCTTTTATTATAATGTTTTATTATGTCTTTTTGTATTTTATTTATTATGTATTTGCAAGCTGAGAGAAACCAACTGCAAACCACCTCCAGACTCATGCGACACTGTGCATCTGGCTTTATGTGGGTACTGAGGAATCGAACCCAGGCCGTCAGGCACCAAGCAAGTGCCTTTAAGCACTGAGCCACCTCCTTGCTCCCTGCTTAAAGATTTTGAGCCTGGCATGATGCTGCACATCTTTAATCCCAGCACCCGGGAGGCAGAAATAGAAGGGTCACTGTGAGCTTGAGGCCAACCTGGGACTATAGAGTGCATTCCATGTCAGCCTGGGCTACAGTGAGACCCTGCCTTGAAGGAAAATTCATTTTGGATGATACCACTAAACTGAGCATACTAGTTAGTCAGAGCTCCTTTTGAAAACTAATTATTTCTGACTTATGAAGTGGAGTCTTAATCACAAGTTTTAAATATAAAATATCACACTAAAATAAATTAGTAAGCCACAATATTTATTCTTAATATGAAAAAATACCAGTAAAAATCTTCCCCATCCTTTCAGTTCCATTCCATTTTAAATAATGGAAAGGTTAAAAAAATAAAACAAGCTTATCAGCTGCCGTCTGCTGGTTTCCTTAGCTCTTCAAGCCATAGAAATGATCTCTCCCAAGAGAGAAATGTTCATTGTATTGGCCTCTGTGTTCAAGAACGCATGGCAAACAGGCAAAACACACACATCCCTGTGTTTTTGGATAAGGGCACGAAGCCTCCGCTTCCCTGACTTGGCTGGGCCTGCAGATAACAGAGGACAATTCTGTCAGAGGCCCTTCATCACCACTGTACTGTGATATCATAGAGAGCCATTCCTTATTTCCAGAACAATGCAGAACTGGAGAGTTTATTGACTACCTTATTTTGGCATATAATTGAAAATTAAAGGGTGGCATCCTACTTATTTGGAGGGGGTGCTTCACTATGTAGCCCAGGCTGTCCTTCAGCGTGCCTCAGCCTCCCAAGACATCCACCAGCACACCGGCTTTATTTAGCTTACTTTGGCACAGAGGGTGCATTTATGGAAGTGTGCAGGTCACTGGGCTCTCGGATGCTCGTGCTTGCAGCCATCACCACCGTCATCCCCAGAGAACCCTCAGCCCGGGCCTACACGCCACAGTCTACTTCCTGTTGCTTCCTTGTATCCGTGAAATGGTATGTTGTGTGTCCACTTTCTTCCACTCAGGCATGGTATGGAATCCCATACTTCATTCATGTCTTGCCATGTATCAGTATTGTTTGTGACGGGGTCTCACTACATGGTCCAGGCTGGCCTGGGATTCCAGGAACCTGCCATCAGAGCCAGGTACGTCATTCTTTTTCATTTCCATTGTGTGCGTCAGTGTTAGTACTGCTTGTGCTTTGGGGAGGTTATGAATACGGCTCCTGCGAACATTTATATGCAAGTTCTCATGTGGAACATACATTCTCATGTCTCTTGAGTGTGCTCGTTAGCGTGTTAACTGAGAGACTTCCAGGTTGTCATTGTCCCTATTTCCTGTGATGCTGGCAGACCTGAACCTTGTGCTGGTTAAGCACTCGGCCACTGAGCCGCATCCCAGCAGTTAGTTTCAGTAGTTAGATGCCAAGGCTGCTTTCTGCCATTGCCCTAAAGTAAAGTTTCTCTCTTTTTCGAATGTTAAGAGTAAATAATTCTTCATCACTAGGAATGTTAGCTAGTGTCAAGAAGCTTTCTACTTATACCTGTAATCTCCCTGGTTTGGCATTTAGCTCTAATAGTATTTTCAGACAGAATAATAACTATGCCAGTTGATACTTTCTTGCTTTTTCCACATTCAGACTATACCTCACACGTTCTGTGCCAGTGACATTTGTCGAGAGGAATTCAGTCTCATTTTTCAAAGGAATGTTGTGTTCTTCCATAATCTGGGTCCGTGGGTTAGTTAGGGAGTTGCAGCACGCATCAACTCCCTGTTCGTCCACGGAGCTGGGTGAGCAGAGGCTTGGAATAGCTGTGAGCCAAACGAGAGATGAGACTCTCGGGAGAACACGGCAGTGGGCAGTTCTCATTTTATCGTGTAGATAGCAGTTGTTTATATAGAGAAAAGGGCAGAGGTAGAAGCATAGACAGAAAGGGGATTGGTAGGGGCAAGATCTGTGGGCATCTCATGAGTTTGATTGGTAGGGGCCAGTACCCTTTGGATACCTATTTTGCATAGATAAATTGAGGGGCCTACGTGACTCTATACATGTATATAGACATGTATAGAATGGTGATGTCAGCAGAGGAACTGTAACCTTATTGATTAGGTTTGTTATTGCAGCTGGGCTAAGTTTAGGCCTTGAATTGCCTGCTTCTCTCAGGGCTCAGCTGTGGCCTGCCTGGGGGCTGGAGTGTCCAGGATTGC
>PVHP010036497.1:0-17995 GCA_004024765.1 Zapus hudsonius | reverse complement strand
ATCTGCTCACACCAGTCCATCTTTACGTAAAACAACCCTGCACAGGTTTCCAGGACACAGGCAGGCAGAATTCAGCAAGCCTCTCACACAAACTGCTTCTGTCACAGTCCTGAAAAAGTTCTTTCTCACCCTCATAAGCCAAACCTCACAGTCCATAGTTCTTACTTCATTTGGGTCTTTCAACTCTGACCACAATGGTCCATCAAGCTGTACTTACGGCACTGCAAGGTGTCTCTTAGGATGAGATTTCAAATCCCTCCACATTCCTCCTGCAGATCACTTCCAAAAGGCCAAGCTACACGATCAGGGTTCTAGCAGCAACAGACCCCACATCCTGGTACCAAAACTGCTGCAGTCAACTTTCTAGTTACTGCACAGAAAGAACCCAAACAAAGCAGCTTGTGGAGGAATGGGTTTATTTGGCTTATGGACTCAAAGGGAGACTCCATCCTGGAAGGGAAAATGATGGCATGAGCAGAGGGGTGGACATCACCTCCGCCACAGCACTGCAAACAACGGCAAGAAGGTGTGCGAAACACTGACAAAGGGAAGCTGGCTTATAACCCCATAAACCCACGCTAACAACACAGCTTCAGCGAGGTTGTAAAATCCAAACTGCCATCAGCTGAGGGTTGATCATTCAGAACACATTCATTTGTTTGTGGGGGACACCTGGATCAAACCATGACACCCTCCTTTTTTTTTTCTAGTTTTTTGAGGTAGGGTCTTGCTCTAGCCCAGGCTGATCTGGAATTCACTATGCAGTCTCAGGCTGACCTCAAACTCATGGCGATCCTCCTACCTTTGCCTCTGGAGTGCTGGGATTAAAGGTGTGTATTACCACACCTGGCCACCCTTTGTGTGTGTGTGTGTGTGTGTGTGTGTGTGTGTGTGTGTGTGTGTGTGTGTGTGCACGTGCGTGTGGAGGCTACAGGTTGACATTAGATGTCTTCTCAAGAGCTCTTCTCCTGATTTTTTGGAGACAGAGTCTCTTACTGAGCCTGGAACTCTACTGATTTAGCTAGCAAGCTAAATTTATCAAACTCCACGTATCCTCCTGTCTCTACCTCCCCAACACTGGGCCTCTCAACTCAGATCCTCATGCTTGTGCAGAAAGCACTTTACTGACTGAGCCATCTCCCATTAAAGTTATTATTTTTTTTTACTTTGGGCTGGGGAGATTGCCTAGTGGTTAGGGGTGTTTGTCTAGAAAGCCTGTTGGCCTAGGTTTGATTCCCCAGTACCCATGTAAAGCCAGACACACAAGTATTGTCTATGTCTGGAGTTTTTTTGTAGTAGCAAAAGTCCATCCTATACCCTTTCTCTCTCTGCTCAAAAAGTAAATAAAAAATTTTAAAATATTTTTATTTATTTCAGAGAGAGAGAGAGAGAGAGAGAGAGAGAGAGAGAGAGAGAGAGAGAGACTCAGAGAGAAAGAGACACACAGGGACAGAGTATGGTCCTACCAGGACCTCCAGCCACTGCAAACAAATTCCAGATGCATGTGCCATTTTGTGCATCTGGCTTCATGTGGAAACTGGGGAATCAAGCCCAGGCAGTCAAGCTTTGCAAGCAAGTGTGTTTAACAGCGGAACCATCTTTCTAGCCAATAAAAATATTTTAAAAATTATTTATTTGTGGGGGTGGTTACGCCAGGGGTTCTTGCTGCTGAATTCAAACATGGTTCTGGCTTTACATGGGTGGCTGGAGAACTGAACCCTAGCTGGCAGGTTTTGCAAGTAAGTGCTTTTAAACACTGAGCCATCTTCCCTGAGGATGGTCCCTGAATCTCCCATTTTTAAAAGAGAAAAGCATCTTGGGATTTTGTAGAATATAAGACCCTCCCCCATTCTGGGCTTAGTAGAGTTTGTGGGCCTGGGATAATTCTTGGTTGGTAAATCCATCCCTTGATTTGTGAAGACCGGAAAAAAAATTACACCTTTTCTTTAGAGATCAGCTTCAAGCCTGCATTTCTGTTAAGCATACTAATTTTACAAAGGAAAAATGAGGTACGTGTTATAGAGCTGAAGGGAAAAACACAAGTGTCTAGAATATTTCTTCTCCTGCTGAGACTTCAGCATAGGTTCATGGTTACAATACCTGTCTTTTTTTTAATTCTGAATAATGGCATGGGATGTATTCACAAAACATGGTGTTTTCTTGAGAAAAAACTTTTGTGCAATAATTGTCTTAAGTTGTGGGTGGAACTGGCTTCTCTCTCAATTGTCACATGAATCTAGGAAAAAAAAGTAACTATGACAATAAATCTAGGATGGCTCAGAATCGGCAATTTTCAGACGTTGTCTTCAAATTGAACAAAGAGCGACTATCACTTCAAGGGAAATAACTGTATTTGCTTCCAGTGATAACACTGAGCTTTCAGGAGGAGATGAGACTTTGAGAAGATTGATGTCCATCCCCAGGAGCTCGACAGCTTCCCATGACTTGAGAACTTTGCTGATGAGATGGTGGTCGTCGGAATGGATGTGATTTTCTGTTACCTTATGAAATGTGTCAACGTTTGGAAAAGCCACTGTGATCTTGTGATGTAATAAGATGTATTTTGGTCTTCAGTCCCGGTCAGAGCTGCTAAACCACTTGTAATTTCCTGAGTGATAAAGGGTGATAATAAGAATCCTATGTATGACACATTTGTGTTTGGTTTCTAGACCCAGCTCAGAAAGGTTATGGTGAATGAAACGGAATTGTTCTTCCTGGCATGTGCCTTTCAACCCCATCTGCTGGGATGTGAATGAAGGGACATCTGGAAAGCCTGGAAGGCTGATGTCACAGTTAGCCAATCATGTCTTTAGAGGATTAGAGATTGTGCTAATCAGTAATGGCCAATGATATAATCAATGATTTAATCAATAATGCTTAGGTAATGAAGCCTCTACTAAAAATTAAAACCCAGCCAGGTATTAACCCAGCTTTTAACCCCAGCACTCGGAAGTAGGAGGATTGAAGTGAGTTCAAGGCCAGCCTGGGCTACAGAGTGAGTTCCAGGTCAGCCTTGGCTAGAGTGAGAGCCTGTCTTGGTGGGGGAGGGGAGGATTGAGTTCAGAGAAGCTGGCTGTTGTAGTCAGCTAGCTCCTCATTGCTGCAACAAACATTCAACCAGATACAGCTTCCGGGAGGAAAGGCTTATTTCATTCAGTCTTGCAGATCCAGGGGAACACCATCAATGGCAGGGAAAGCTGTATGAAAATCCAAGCAGACAGACACCACCAAATAGCCAACACCAGCTGCCAGAGCTCAAACTGTTCTTTACACACCTTGTAGGACTGAAGATCCACCCCCCAGTGACACCTCTTCCCCAGCAGGGCTCCACCCACTGAAGACTCAAGTTTCAAACCTGAGTCTATGGGTTCATACATTCAAACTACCACAGTGTTGTACCTGGCAAGTTCAGGTTTGAGATAGAGGACCCAGACAGGCTGTTTTTGGGTGCAAGATTTTATTAATTTTATGGGAGAGAGAGAAAGAGAGAGAGAGAGAATATGGGTATACCAGGGTCTCTTGCCACTGCATATGAACTCCAGACACTTGGTGCATCTGGCCCTGCGTGGGCACTGGGAATCAAACCTGGACCTGCGGGCTTTGCAAGCAAGCATCTTTAATTGCTGAGTCATCTTTCCAGCCTGGTACAAGATTTTTATTTAACACCAGGAGAAAATGAAAGGAAGGAGGCCTGAAATGAAAGGAAAAAGGTAAAGAGATGGATAGGATTTTAAGGGTTTTCAGAGACTTGCACTGGGAGGGAGGGGACTTGCATGGGATGGTTGAGGGGGAGTTGAACACCCCTGACTCAATCCTAATGACCTTTGAACTTCTTTGGGGATGTGAGGCTTGAAATAGCCTCTCCATTCAGGGCTACTTGTCAGTTTCCATAGTGGTAGTTAGGGATTGTCTCTGGCCCAGAATGCAGCTGTTGGCTGGTGAGAGAGAGGGTGTGGGAAAGAGAGGCAGCTTTCTTGAACTCTTAACAGTATCCCTTAAGTGACTGAGACGCAGGAGAAAGCTAGCTTCTTTGTAGGTAGTTTCAATTGGGGACAGAAGCCCAGAGAGAGAAGCAGAAGGTGCCACCCCACCTTGGCAGGAGCTCCAGTTCCATCCCCAATGGCTGCAACGCCCTCTGCTGCCCACAGTCTAGCTCACTGCTTAGTGGGTGGCCTTTGGGATCAGGCCTTCCCCATTCATACCTGAACCTGACAAAAGAAGGCTTGTGGAGTACTGTTCCCTGCTCTCTCTCAGCCCTGAGATTTCTGACTGGAATGTAAGTCTGGCTTTCCCTTACCCAGCCAGGTTGGGTAGGGGACAGTGGTATTTCATGGCTCAGCAGTTAAAGGCTCTTGCTTGCTTGCAAAGGCCTGGTCCAGGTTCAATTTCCTACATAAAGCCAGACACACAAAGTGACACGTGTCTAGAGTTCAAATGCAGTGGCAAGAGGTCCAGTCTCTCTCTCCTTACAAAATAAATAACGGTTTTAAAACAAGAACTGGGGCTAGAGAGCTGGCTCAGTGTTTGAGGCGCCTGCCTGTAGAACCTGGTATCCAGGGTTCAATTCCCCAGTGCCCACAAAAAGCCAGATGCACAACAGGGGTCCATGCATCTGGAGTTTGTTGGCAGCAGCCAGGGGCCCTGGTGTACCCTTTCTCTGTGAATCTCTCTCTCTCTCTCTCTCTCTCTCTCTCTCTCTCTCTCTCTGTCTCTCTCTCTCCCTCTGCTTGCAAATAAAATATTAAAATCATATTTTTAAAAGGCAACTAAAGCAGAATAAAGTCTAGATATCTGTTTAAAAAAATCCAGCAGAGTGGGTGGCACATGCCTTTAATCCCAGCACTGAGGAGGCAGAGGTAGGAGGATCACCATGAGTTCAAGGCCACCCTGAGACTACATAGTGATTTCCAGATCAGCCTGGGCTAGAGTGAGACCCTTCCTCAAAAAACCAAAACAAGGTCTGGAGAGATTGCTCAGTGGTTAAGGATCTTGCCTACAAAGCCTAAGGACCAAGGTTTAATTCCCTAGTATCCATGTAAATCCAGATGCACAAAGTGGCCCAAAGATCTAGAGTTCTTTCTCAGTGGCTAGAGACCCTGGTGTGCCATTCTATTTGCCTCTCATAAATAAATATTAAAAAGAAAAGAAAAACCAAACCAAGAAAATTATTGGTATTGATTTATTTTTGGCACCTGCGGCTGTGTTGTGTGCACTTGTGTGCTGATGTATGCACTGGGTGCAGAGGCCCTAGGAGGGTGAGACTCCCCAGTTTTTGCTTAGCCAGGCTAACCAGTCAGGTCCCATCCATTCTTCCATCTCTGCCCCTTCACCGCTGGGATTTCAGGCTTGTAGGACCATGCCTGGTTTTATGTGGGCACTGGGGATCAAACTCATGAGCTGGTTCCTCACACTCTCTCAGAAAGCTCTCTTATCCACCAACCTGTCTCTCTGGCTGGTTTTCAACTCCTGATCCTCCTACCTCAGACCTCCTAATGCTGGGATGATAGGCATACCATGCACAGTTCTCAGGTTGGACTTTAAAAAGTATTTTATTTGTGCAGGGGAATAAAAAGAGTGAATATGGGTGCACCAGGGGGTCCCTTGTCCCTGCAAATGAACTCCAGACACATGTGCCACCTTGTGCATCTGTCATATAAAGTAGGTACTGAGGAATTGAAGCCAGATTGCCAGGCTTTGCAAGCAAGTGCCTTTAACTGCTGAGTCATCTCTCCAACTTTATTATTACCATTATTATTATTATTACTTGAGATAGTTTCATACATCTCAGGCTGCCCTCAAACTCACTGTGTAGCCAAGGATGGCCTTGGACTTCTGATCTTTCTGCTTCTGCCTCCCCAGAGCTGGGATTACAGGTCTGTAGCCTGTGCCATGCATCTGGTTTTATGCCATGCCGAGGATAGAACCCAGGGTTTTATGCACTGGGCAAACTTTCTGCCAAGTGTTGACTGATTTTTATTTATTCATATTTTTTTAAAAATATTTTATTTATTCAATTTCAAGGAGAGAGAGAGGGAGGGAGGAAGGGGGAGGGAGGGAGGGAGAGAGAGAGAAAGAGAGAGAGAGAGAGAGAGAGAGAGGCCACCACCTTGTGGGTCTGGCCCATGTGGGTCCTGGGGAATTGAACCGGGGGCTTTAGGCACTGGAGGCAAGTGCCTTAACCGCCAAGCCATCTCTCCAGCCCTATTTATTCATATTTGAGAGAAAGAGCAAGAGACTGAGAGAGAGAGCAAGAAGGCATGGGCGCGCCAAAGCCTCTTATAGCTGCAAACAAACTCCTGAGGCATGTGCCACTTTGTGCAACTGGCTTTATGTGGGTACTGGGGAATCGAACCTGGGCCATCAGGTGTAGCAAACAAGTGCCTTAACCACTGAGCCATCTCTCCATCCCCCCAAATCAGTTTTTTAAAAATATTTTTAT
Organism: Zapus hudsonius; assembly: GCA_004024765.1. NCBI lineage: Eukaryota > Metazoa > Chordata > Mammalia > Rodentia > Dipodidae > Zapus > Zapus hudsonius. The sequence goes on along the minus strand of PVHP010036497.1, from coordinate 11,556 downwards.
TTATTTGCAAGGAGCACGAGAAAGAGATGAGCAAGAGCGAGCAAGACATAATGGGAGTCCCAGGGCCTCTTGTCACTGTAAACAAACTCCAGATGCATGAGCCACTTGGTGCATCTGACGTTACATGGATGCTGGGAAATTGAGCCCAGGCTTTTCAAGCCAAGTGCCTTTAAGCACTAAGCCATCTCTCCAGACCTGTTTCTAGTTTTGGTTTAGTATGAAGAATGCTTCTGTAAACTTATACATCAGAACTCAGTTCTCTTTGAGAGATAGTGTGTATTTATAGGTTAGAATAGCAGGTCTCAGCCCAGGATGGCTTTATTCCTCAAAACCTTTGGTAATCTCGTGACTTTTTTGATTTTAATTTTTTTAAAGAAATATTTTTTAATATTTTATTTATTCATTTTCAAGCAGAAAGAGAGAGAGAGAGAGACACAGAGAGAGAGACAGAGAGCACCAGGGCCATGTGGGTCTGGCATATGTGGGTATTGGGGAATTGAACCAGGGGCCTTAGGCACTAGAGGCAAGTGCCTTAACCGCTGAGCAATCTCTCCAGCCCTTGATTTTAATTTTATTTCTCTAATTTTTGTGTGTAGGGAATGAGATAGGGTCTCATGTATCACAGGCTGGAATCAGGCTTGCCATGTAGCCAAGGATGACCTTCAACCCCTAATCCTCATCCCTGGACCTCCAAGTGCCAGGACCACTGCATCTGACTATGGTATTTGATTTTTTTGTTTTATTGAGGTAAGGTCTCACTCTAGCCCAGGCTGACCTGGAATTTGCTGTGTCATCTCAGGTTGGCCTCAAACTCATGGTGATTCTCCTACCTCTGCCTCCTGAGTGCTGGGATTACAGGCTTGCACCACCATGCCCAGGATTTTTTGATTTTTGAGACAGGGTCTCTTTATGTAATCTCAGTGTTGGTCTCTTGAGGGTTGGGATTACAGATCTGAGCCATCACGCCTGGCTTCAAATGACATTTTATTTATTTTCTTTTTTTAAAAATCTTTTATTTATTCATTTTCAAGCAGAGAGAGAGAGAGAGAGAGAGAGAGAGAGAGAGAGAGAGAGAGAGAGAATGCACCAGGGCCACCACCTTGTGGGTCTGGCTTATGTGGGTCCTGGGGAATTGAACCCAGGGCCTTAGGCACTGGAGGTAAGTGCCTTAACTGCTGAGCCATCTCTCCAGCCCTTTATTTATTATTTTGGTTTTTCGAGGTAGGGTCTTGCTCTAGTCCAGGCTGACCAGGAATACGCTACGTAGTCTCCGGCTGGCCTCAAATTCATGGTGCTCCTCCTACCTCTGCCTCCTGAGTGCTGGGGTTCAAGGTGTGCACCACTATGCCCAACGTCAGTGACATTTTTTGTTTGTTTTTGTTTTTGAGGTAGGGCCTCACTCTCTTCAGTGACATTTTGATCTTCACATCTAGTATAGAAGATGTAAGTAGAGATCCAAGGTGTTATAGGGTAACTCCCAGAGGCCCCACCCAACACAGGCAAGAAAGAACTGTGCAGATTCCCGTGTCCCCAAAGCTCAATTGTGGTGGTCTTGGGTGAGGGGCCATAGAAGGCCCTGGGGTGACTTCTTTTAGTGGGGCAAGCCTCGAGTCCAACAGCACCTGACTTCTAGCTTTAGTCGAGGTCAGCTGGGTGGGCCACCCCCTGTGTCCTTTGGCTCACTACGCGTTGGAGGGCGCCCTGCATGTCCCGATTGCGCAGGGTATAGATGGCGGGGTACAGCAGCGGTGTGAGGTTGATGTAGATGAGAGACACCAGCTTGTCTTCCTCCAGGGAGCGGCTGCTCAGGGGCCGGGCGTACATGGCCGTGGCACAGCCATAGTGGAGCACGGCCACCGTGAGATGGGACGCCACCGTGTTGAAGGCCTTGCGGCGGCCGGCACCGTCCCCCACCCCCAGGATGACGATCAGGACTCTGGTGTAGGACAGCAAGATCAAGACGAGAGGCAGCACCAGCAGCAGCATGCAGGCGGCCAGCAGCACGTGCTCCTGCAGGGCCCGGTTCCCGCAGGCCAGCACCAGGACCGCAGGGAGGTCACAGAAGACGTGATTGACCAGGCCACCGTGGCAGAAGGGCAGCTGAAATATGGTGATGGTGAGGCCCAAGGCCAGGACGGAGCCTCCCAGACAGCAAGAGGCCAGCAGGCCCCAGCAGAGCCCTGTGGTCATGAGCTGAGGATAGTAGAGAGGGCGGCAGATGGCCAGATAGCGGTCCAAGGCCATGGCCGCCAGCAGCAGGCACTCGGAGCCACCCAGAGCCACAAAGAGGCCCATCTGGGCAGCGCAGGTGGAGGGGGCCACAGCCTGGCCCCCAGGAGGCAGGAGGAAGCCAGCCAGCATGCGGGGTGTGAGCACGAGGGTGTAGGCCACCTCCACGGCAGACAGGGCACCCAGGAAGAAGTACATGGGTGTGTGTAGGGTGGGCTCGGCCACGGCCAGGCCTAGGATGAGCAGGTTCCCCGCCAGGGTGGCCAGGTACAGCGGCAGCAGGAGGGCAAAGAGAAGCACACGGAGGCCCTGGGGCCAACTGGAGAAGCCGAGGATGACAAACTCCTGGGGGGCTGTCCAGTTGGACTCGGGCCAGTGGCTCAAGTTGGAGTCTGGGGGAGGGCAGGTCAGAGAGGAGTGTCACAGACACATCGTCCCATGATAAGGTGACGTCGCTGCTGGGCCCAGGGACTCCATGCCAGTCTCCATAGTCCGCCCCCTTTTTCCCTATATATCTCTACAGTCCACCCTTGTTCCCTACACACGCTTCCCCTGGATGCTGCAAGTGCCCTTCGCTATCTAGTGAATTCCAGTCCTTGTTCTGCCCCAACTTCCTTCTCTCCAGGGATTCCATTGTGCCTTCAACCATTCTCCTGGTTTCCAGTGCCCTGTGGGCTTTCAGTCATCCTGGAGCCTTCTTCAGATCTACCTTCCTGACCTCTCCTTGCTCCCCCACCTTTGAAATCCTCTCTGGTCCATACTTAGGGAGCCTGACATTCTCATTCCCCATATCACTGAGGACAAGGGCTGAGCATCTACACCGGAAGATGGCTCAAGGTTCAGGTCTCTCCTGGATAACCTCCGTGTGTGCTGTGAGGGGGCTGGTTGACAGAGGTAGCCATGACCAAGCCATGAGATCTAAGGGCCTTGAACCCAGTTTAGAACCTTCTGACTTCCCCCACACCTGTTCCCAGAGGAGATACCAGCCCACAGCTCCATCCTGACAAGCCATGGGCCCCTCTCTATGTCCGCCCTGGGCTTGGTTTGCTTTATTCACTTTTTTTTCCGAGGTAGGGTCTTACTCTAGCCCAGAATGACCTGGAATTCACTCTGTAGTCTCAGGGTGGCCTTGAACTCACAGCGATCCTCCTACCTCTGCCTCCCGAGTGCTGGGATTAAAGGTGTGTGCCACCACGCTCAGCTTGTTTTATTCACATTTGATATTTCTTATCTTAACTGGATTCAGGACAAGCCCATGGCTGCCATTCATCTCTGACTAGGCTACAGGAGGAAAGGATACAAGGCAAGACGGGCCACCTGGTAAAGGACAAGATGCTTCGTGAACAATAACACCTGGCCCCGTGGCTTGTGTCACAGTGATTCTTACACCTGTTTTGGGACCAAACTCTCCTCTTTGCTCCAAAACCTGATAGTCAATGGCCTCCTAGGTATTTCCACCAACACGAATCATTCCCTTGGCCCAAACTTCCCTTTCCTTTAGGTATGGAGTTGTCTAAGAGTGGAAACTAGGGAGTCCTTCTAGATTGATTATCGATAAATGGATTCCATATCATAGCAAAGGTGCTTCATACCCTGGTCTCAGGGCCCCTCAGGCCCTCATGTTTACACGGGAAATACTATTAACTTCTGGGTCATCTCTATAGCCCTGCTATTTTTTTTCTGGTTTTTTTTTTGAGGTAGGGTCTCACTCTAGCCACCACCACCAATATCATCATTAGCAGCATCAGCATCTGTTGGGACCGGGAGGGAACCCAGGACCTTGCATAGGCCGTGACACTACTACTGAGCTACATCTCCAGGACTTTCCTCCTTTGAAAGCTACTCAAGGGCAGAGAAATGGCTCAGTGGGCAAAGTGCTCATGGTGAAGGCACAAGGGTCTGTAAACCCAGTGCTAGGAAGGAAGGCAGGGGCAGGGGATGCCCGGGACAAACTAGCCAGTTTAGCCGAATGGATGAGATCTGGGTTCAGTGCAAGACTGTGTCTCAAGGAATGAGGTGGAGAGCCACTGAAAACTGCCTGACATCAACCTCAGCCCTCCACAGCCATATTCACACACACACACACACACACACACACACACACACACACACACACACACAAAGAGCTGGGCGTGGTGTCACACACCTTTAATCCCAGCACTTGGGAGGCAGAGGTAGGAGGATCAAAGCGAGGTTGAGGCCAACTTGAGACTACATAGTGAATTCTAGGTCAATCTGGGCTAGAGAGAGACCCTACCTCAAAAAAGAAAAAAGAAAGAGAAAAATTAAATAGAGATAACTGAAGGTCATCTCGCTCAAGTAGCTTGAACTGGCCAGCTTCAAACACTGCTTCCTTCAAGGTGTTTACCTACCATCAACGCCATGAGACCGACAGAGCAAGCTGAGGTGAGGTCCCACCATCACTGGAGCTGTCCTTGGTAATTAGGCAGTGGTTTCTTTCCTTGGCACATGTGAACTGAGTTCATTTTGTAGCGCTCAGACCTCTCACTGCCACTCTGAGAAGCATGAGCTCTGTCCTCCCACACTGCCTGTAAATAAAGCAGAGAAGAGGGTCTTTACAATTTTTTCTGGTTCTGCTGTCTTATTACATGGGTTGGGGATGTGCAGATAGGATTCAAGTCCTCACAATTATGAGGCAAGCACTTTACTGACTGAACTATCTCCCCAGATCAATGGTTGGATTTTTCAAGAGCCCCCAAAGAAGTTTAAAGGCCAAGTGTGCAAATGCCTATAATCCCAGCATTTGGGAGATTGCATGTTTGAATCCTGCCTGGGCTACACAGTGAGACCCAAGCCAGGCATGGTGGCTCACTGCTATAGTCCCAGCACTCAGGAGGCTGAGGTGGGGCGATTGCCATGAATTCAAGGCCAGCCTGGGCTACAGAATGAGTTCCAGCTCAGCCTGGCAGAGTGTGAGACTGTCTAAAAAGAAATCCTTGTTAATCGTTTAGGTTCATCATCGTACTCAAGTGTAAGAAGCTTATTAAATACCTGTTCTCTTTCAAAATAAATTTGCATAAGAGAGGTTTTAAAAAAATCTGTTTCAGCCAGGCATGGTGGCGCACACCTTTAATCCCAGCACTCAGGAGGCAGAGGTAGGAGGATTGCCATGAGTTCGAGGCCAGTCTGAGACTACAGAGTGAATTCCAGGTCAGCCTCGGCTAAGTGAGATCCTACCTCAGAAAACAAAAAACAAACAAAAAAATTCAGACCTATTTTAGGCTGGAGAGATGGCTTAGTGGTTAAGGCTCTTGACTGCAAAGCCTAATGACCCTAGTTCAAGTTCCCAGTTCTCATGTAAAGCCATATTTTTTAAAAGATAAGCATGGTAGCACATGCCTTTAATCCCAGCACTCAGGAGGCCAAGGTAGGAGGATCACTGTTAGTTAGAAGCCAGCCTGAGACTACATAGTGAATTCCAGGTCAGCCTGGGCTAGAGTGAGACCCTACCTCAAAAAGCCAAAAAAGTAGGGGGGCCCTTGGGGCTGGAGAGATTGCTCAGTGGTTAAAGGTGCTTGCTTGCAAAGCCTTATGGCCAGGGTTTGACTCCCCAATACCCACGTAAAGCCAGATGCACAGAGTGGTCTCTGTGTCTGGAGGCCCTGGCTACCCATTCTCTCATTCTCTCTCTGTCTCTCTCCCTTTCTCTCTGCTTGCAAGTAAATAAAAAATTTTAATTAAAAAACACAAATAAAAAAGGTTCTTTCAGGGTGGGAAAGAGGTCTCAGTTTAAAGGTGATTTCTTACAAAGCTTGCAGTCCTGTCTTCAATTCCCAAGCCACCCAAATAATACAAAAATGAGCAAAAGCATCTGATAATCGTATACAATGGCATGCCCTGGTGTGCCTCCACACCAGAAGTGCAAATAAATAAGTAAATTTTTTCAAAAAGGTTCTTTCAGTGGCTCAGTGGGTAGAGTGCGTGCCCAGAATGCATGAAGCCCTAGGTCTGATCCCCAGCACCACATCCACTGGTGGGTGGCAGTGAATACTTGTAACCCTAGCACTCAGGAGGTGGAGGCAGGAGAATAAGAAGTTCAAAGTCATCCTTGACTACACAGTACGTTCAAGGCCTGTCTCAAATAAAAAAAGTAATTAAAAAAAATCTCCCAGCTGGGCATGGTGAGGCACACCTTTAAGCCTAGCACTTGGGAGACAGAGGTAGGATTGCCATGTCAGTCTAGGCTAGAGCGAGGCCCTACCTAGAAAAAAAAAGCTCCCTCTAGCTTGAGCAATGCGTGTAAGTATTAATTTGCACACTTCTGTCAGTGCATGTAGAATTCTGCATTGTGGTGGGTTTCACTCAGGGCGTGGGTAGCCTCAGGTAACAGTGAACTTGGTATGGTCCCTGATGTAGTTTGCGATGTGGCCCAAGTCATATCCCCCCTGACTGGCTCTCGTCTTCCTCACCCTTTGATCAGGCATTCATGCTCTGGGCCCCCCCCCTAAGATCTAGCTTTTCTGTTCACTGAGGGTATGACCCTCTCTCGTTCTTCTTGGCGTCATCAGGAGCTTTGTGTGCACACATGAAGGTCTCCTCTTTTTTAAAAAAATATTTTATTTATTCATTTTCAAGTACAGACAGAGAGAGAGAGAGAGAGAGAGAGAGAGAGAGAGAGAGAGAACGCACACCAGGGCCACCACCTTGTGGGTCTGGCTTATGTGGGTCCTGGGGAATTGAACCCCAGGCCTTAGGCACTGGAGGCAAGTGCCTTAACCCCTGAGCCATCTCTCCAGCCCCAAGGTCACCTCTTTACTTACCAGCTGTCAGAGCTCAGAGAAGTCACCAGCAGCGTCCTCAGCCCCACAGGAATGTGTCGATGGTTGTTTTGGATGGTGTGTGTGGTACATCAGGTAACGGGATCTTTGTATCTAAAAAGTTCTGGTGAACAAAAAGGTAGCAACATATCAACATGGGTTCAGTCTTTGCTCCCTGTTCACCACATACTGGTTACATCCCATCTTAGCTGGAAATCCTTGAAGAAAAACTGCTTCTCTGGAGAGATGGAGTGTGGAGCAGGGGAGAGAGAAGGAAGTGCATGGGCTCAGGAGGGCAGAGGTTTGCAAAACACCTGGTTCTCCTGTACCTTCTGCTCTGATGCAAAGACTCGGATGCATCTAAGTTTCCAGCCCTGCTCTCTCAAGCCCATCCCTTCCCACAGTTTTCCTGGCCTCTGACATCACTTCCAGCTTCCTTGCATTGGAAAGGTTCTATATTCCCTCTCAATACCGATGGGAGTGAGAAACAAGCCTGAAAGCAGTGAATGTCACTGACTACTTAGCTATAGTTAATAGGAGTTGAGAGACAAACTATATAGTACTTGTAATTACTGATTTATAGATGGGAAAGCAGAGACTAGAGAGATTGACTTTTTGCATGTGTATGTGCATACATGCATGTGTAAATACACAGGTGAATGCATATGTGTATGACGGTATGCATGCCTCATGTACACACACGCACATGCAGAGTCCAGAGGAGGACATCGGTTATCACCCTACCATATTACCTCACTATCACTCTTCCTTGAGACAGAGCCTCTCACTATGCCTGGAGCTGCCACCTATCCTGAGTGGAGTAGAAGTCCTCCCAAGGATGTTGAGTTTCACTGAGGAGGTGACTTGGCTCTTGGTTAGAAGCCCACATTCTAATCATTAAGACATGAGCCCTCCATAGATTGGTTTGTCTCACCTTCCATGAGTGTTTACTCCCACGTCACCTGCCAACCTGGAAATGTCCCAATCACCAGTGTCTCCCTGATCTTGCACACATACCTTCAATATCAGAATGGCCCATGTCCACCTGGAGATGTATTCATTCTTCAAGGTACAGCTCAAATATGAGCAAAAATTTTATATAAACAAAAATCACAAAGTGTCAACAACAATCTTGGAAGGATTTCTGTGGACAGTAGAAGTAGGTGAACTTGACCCTGTCTTACCCTCCACCTCCCGTGATATTCCAAATTCTATTCAAAGTAAGGAGGGGATTCTTACTCTAAGTAAGGAAGGAATTGCCTAATAGGTTTCCCAGGGCCCACTTAAGGGTCTGGCTTTATCTAAAGCCCCAGGGTCTCGTTAGCATCTTCTTCCCCCACTGTGGTACCCAAGGAGCATGGGGGGGGGGTGTCTCAGAAGGATGTGGCTTGAGGGACAGAGGAAGAGAACTTGGGAAATCAAAACTTTCAGTGTCCTGGGAGAGTCTGAAACTTCTGGGCCGAGGCAACAAGAGGCCATCTCCCAACAGTGATATCAGTAGTAGCAGCCGGGACCAGTTTGAACCCAGGGGGACAAGTAGCCCTGAAGCCTTCAGGGGTAGCTCCCTGGAGAAAGGAAAAAGTCACTGTGGCTCTGTTCAGATTTTCCAAAAAGTTGAACCAAGAAGTGGCCAAGAGACTGATGACTTCAGGTGATATTGATTGAGAGAGTTATGAGCAGGATGGCAGCCCGCTAAGTCCTAGCTCTGGCACCATTGTTGATTTAACCAGGTGACACATGCCATCATTCAGGAGGCAGAGAGATAGGAGGATCGAGTGAGTTTAAGGAACCCTGAGGCTACACAGGTAATTCCAGGTCAGCCTGGCCTAGAGTGAGACCTCACCTGGAAAAACCAAAAAAAATAAAATAATAAAATAATTACTTTAAATGTAAATGGATTAAATCGCCTAATGAAAAAGCACAGAACAGCTGACGTTCTTTAAAACACACAAACAACACAGTGATTTACTTTTAATTTTGTAAGACCCCTGACCCAAAAGAAGACTCTCACCACGATCTCCCATGCAACGGCAAAGGGTTTAATTAAAAAAAAAAAAAAAAAAAGAATGCCGGGGCTCAATGCGTGTCCTTGAGCAGAACAGAGGCAAAGAAGCCCCAAATAGATTTTGAACAAGGCTTTTAAACAAGTTTTATCAGGAAGTTACAGGCAAGCATTTGTTTGCACACTTTTTTGTAATCATTCAGGACATTCTTAGCTTTTACCAAGGATGCAAGATTACGGGAACCACAAGGTTATAGGAACTGGGGGCTGGGTTTATGGGAAAGGGTGAGGGGAGGAAGCTTAAGCTAACATTTTCGAGAAGAACTGTTAACTCTTTCTCTACTAGGGTCTTTTAATTTCATTCTAACAATTTAAGAACACATAGGCTGTGATGGTTAGGTTTTGTTGTCAATTTAACCTGTTTAGTAATCTTGGGTATGTTTCTAATGTTGTTCACAGGAAGGCAACCTCTCAGTAGGGGGTAGGATGTAAGGAAGCTCAGGAGAGCTAGAAGTAAACATCCTTTCTTGTGTGGGCAGTGCAGGAAGGAAATTCCAGACTCAGTAGATCAACAAGTCTGGGGTAAGCTTTCAAGACCCTGCTCTAAGGCTATATAAAGGGGAAAGAAATCTCTTTTGTGTCCCTGCCTGTTTTGCTGTTCTCTGTATATGGTGGTGATGGCTTCTTTCTTTCTCTGCTTGGACCTGTGAAAGGGAGGCTCTTTCACCATTATGGAACTTCCCCTAAATATGCAGCTTCAATAAACCCTTTCCTCCCATAATTGTGCCTGGTGTGGAGATTCATCCCAGCGGTATGTGGCTGCCTATGACACAGGCTGAAAGCAAAAGGATGGAAAATATATTTCATGCAAATGTTAATATAAAGAAAAGATGGGCTGTGATACAGAAAACAGAATTCAAGTTAAAAAAAACCTGTCACTAGAGACAAAAAGGCCATTCTATAATAAAATCCAGCAAGATACTATAGCTACTATATATGCACCCAACATGAGAGCACTTACATATATTAAGCAAACACTAGCAGATCTGAAGGAAAATTGACAATGATATTAGAATACCATAAAAGCAAAATAATTCAATACTCAATTACCAATAATTGATAGAATATCCAGACAGGAAAATCAATAAATAAATAGCTGAATGGAATAATACTACAGACTAAGTGAACTGAAGAGATACAAGTAAGTAGACTTCACCCATCGATATTCTCCTTAAGCCTACATGTAATGTTCTCCCAGGTAGAGTCCATGTCAGTTCCCAAAACAAGTTACAACAAAATTAAGGAGATTGAAATCACACGAAGTATCATTTCCAACCACAATGGAGTGACACAAGGAACAGTAAAAATATAGAAAAATTAACAAACTGGGCGTGCTGGCTCATACCTTTAATCCCAGCACTCAGGAGGCAGAGTTAGGAGGATCGTGGTGAGTTTGAGGCCACCCTGAGACTACATAGTGAATTCTAGGTCAGCCTGAGCTAGAGTGAGGCTCTATTTCAAAAAACCAAGGAATGGAAGGAAGGAAGGAAGGAAGGAAGGAAGGAAGGAAGGAAGGAAGGAAGGGTAAGGTCCAAAATTCCCTAAGACAAACCACCAGAGACTCAAGTCAGAGCAAAAGCAAGGGTCATTTATTCAAGCAGGTTCAAACCCAGACCGCAGTCAACCAGTTACTTAGAAAACTGGGACCAGCGGCCCAGAATGTAGACACTCAAACCTTTTTATAGGCCAGAGTAAACAACTTTGGGGAATTTCCAGCCCAAGGGTTAAGGTCTGTATTATCAGGTTACAAAAACAAAAAAAAGATAAGTGAAACTAGGCCAGAATAGATGTCTGGTGTTTAGCTATTCTTATCCCTCCATGTTCCTATAGCGTAAGCGTTTTACAGGAGCTGAAATAGCTTTGTTAGTTACTTAATTCTTCCTTTCCAGACAGTAGCTCATCTCAGGGCCTTATGACACCCAAAGAGACTCAAGTGAACAGTTTTAAAACAAACCTTTAGCTATTTCTTTTAAAAATAAGTGTTTTAGCCATTTTGTACTTTACAAGAGAAACACGAATGTCACAGGTATGTTTTACACTTCACAAAAGGAAGGAAAAACTAACGAATATGTGGAAACTAAATGTGGTGGTTGGGATGTAAAGTGTCCCCTGTAGCCTCATGTGTTTGTATTTAAACCTCACACTCAATTCCCAGCTGTGGAGCCTTGCTGGAGGAGGGGTGTCACTGGAATGGGTCTGGAAGTTTATTAGTCCAGATCGAAGCCCAGTACTTAGACTACCTCCACCCAGATAAATGATAAGATGGGAGGCAGATTTCTGTTTGTGTCATGCATCTCTCACCATGATGAAACCTCAAAACTATCAGCCTGAAATCAGCCCTTTCCTCCCATGAGCTGCTTCCAGTGGGGTGTTTTGTCCCAGCAAGAAGAAGGTAACTGCAACACTAAACAGCATAATCTAAGCAATGATTGGGTCAAAGAGAAAATCAAACAATATAACTTGAGACAAAAATGAAAACCAGGGGCT